>PVJC01001757.1:0-88438 GCA_004026665.1 Murina feae
CTCCCTCTCCCTCTCCCTCTCCCTCTCCCTCTCCCTCTCCCTTCCTCTCTTTCTAAATATCAATAAAAAATCTTAAAGCCCTGACTGTTTTGGCTCAGTGGATAGAGCGTCGGCCTGTGGACTGAAGGGTCCCAGGTTCGATTCTGGTCAAGGGCATGTACCTTGGTTGCTGGCACATCCCCAGTAGGGGGTGTGCAGGAGGCAGCTGATTGATGTTTCTCTCTCATTGATGTTTCTAACTGTCTGTTCCTCTCCTTTCCTCTCTGTAAAAAATCAATAAAATATATATATATATATATATATATATATATATATATATATATATATATTTAAAAAATCTTAAAAAAAGATGTATTCAAGATCATGTAGCAAATAATTGTTAAAAAAAACACACACACAGCCCTGACTGGTTTGGTTGAGTAGCTAGAGCGTCAGCTTGCAAACTGAAGAGTCCCAGGTTTGATTCAGGTCAAGGGCATGTACCTTGGTTGCAGGCACATCCCCAGTAGGTTCTCTCTCATTGATGTTTCTAACTCTCTATCCTTCTCCCTTCCTCTCTGTAAAAATTCAATAAACTATATTAAAAAAAAAACATACAGCACTTTAATCCTAATCTACCTCATTTTTCCCATTAATTCATTTTCTAAAATATGGGTGGGGAAAAGTATAGCATCAATTATCACTGTAGTTCTTCAGTTGGTGAAACAGCAAAAAAATATTGAGCCTATTTTAAAACCAATCAATCATTCCTGGTTGTTTCCTCCTAAAAGGCAATGTTGACTAGTAAAAATCCCTAAAAAATGAAGCCCTGCTGATATTTGAAAGTGGCCACATTTTCAGTGGGTATCAATAGGTCAGACCCTGACATTCCATTGAAATCCCCGGGAAGGCTAGAAAATATTACCATTTCTCTAACCATAAGACTTGTTGGGGGGAAAAATACAGCCTTTCATTAGGAAATGAACACATAATCACTCTTGGCTCAGAACATGTCAGTTATGACGTGTGTTTTAAGCAATTTACTGTCAGTAACTGGAGTTAGCAAATGGTTACTCAAATATGACAGCATGCTCATTCTACTATATTTTCTACATTTTTCATGTTTGAATATTTACATGGACGAAAATATTGGTTTCTTTTTCATTTCCCCATTTTTATTAAAGCATAACTTATATATAGTGACATGACAGACATTAGTATACATTTCGATGAGTTTCAACAGTTGCATACATCTGTGTAACCCATGCCTCATCATGGTACAGAATACTGCCGTAACTCCCAAAACATCCCCTGAGTCCCATCCCAGTGGATATCAGAAGCTGTTTTTTGCTGAGTAGTATTGCTTATTCATTCTCCTGATGATGGAGTTGTTTCTAGTTTATTACTATTCTAGTTGTTGAGGCCAAGACTGGGAAAAGAAAGTTAAAATTTTTTGAAATCTGATTTTCTTTCTGGAGTATTCAGTGTTATGAATAAAGCTGCTATGAACATCCATACACAAGTCTTTCCTATGTCCAATGTTTTCATTTCTCCAGGTAAATACCTAAAAGGGCATTTGCTGGGTCATAGGGTAGGCGCGTATTTAACTTTATGAGAAACTGCCAGACCAATTTTCAGAGTGGCTGCACAGTCTCCCATTCCTCCCATGCTGGTCATAGCTGAGTGTTCTCGTTTCTACATCCTTGCCAATGTGCAGTGCTATCAGTGGTGGCATCTCACTGTGGCTTTCGTTTGCATCTCCTGGATGACAAGGGTGCTGAACACATTTTTCATGTGCTTATTGGGATAGTCTCCTTTGTGAAGTGCCTGTTCCAATCTTTTGCTCAATTTATTTGTTTCTTTAATTTAAAAGTCATGTAATCTCAATGGCCAGAGATAACCATCATTAACATTTTAGGCTTTTTTCTACTAATTTACTTGTTTACCCAAATATATTCTTTACCAAAATGGGTTGACATGTATAAACTGTTCTGTAATGTTTTTTTAAAAACAGTTGGTCATGAAAATCTTTCCCTATCAATAAATACACTTCTATGCCATCTTGTTTCTTTTACGTGAATGGTCATTGCAGCTTTACTCATAATAGCCCAAACAGGTTACTGCCCAAATGTCGAATTTTATCTGGTGAGTGACTAAATAAGATGTAGTGTGTATCTGTACAATGGAACACTACTCAGCAAAAAAAAAGAACAAACTACAGATAAACACGATATACGTATAAAACCATTATGCTGAGTGAAGAAAACTAGACCCAAAAGTATAAATACGAATTATAGTGAAAATGAAAATATAGCGACAAAAAAAGCGCGTGGGGCTGAGGGATGTTCTACCCAGAGGCAAGATGGAACTTTTTAGGGTGATGAACATGTTATATTAACTGACTGTACTTAGTTTTCCTGATATATGCATATGTCAGAAATCATCAAATTGTACTTTTTATTTTTTATTGATTTCAGAGAGAAAGGGAGAGAAAGAAATAGAAAGAGAGAGAGGAACATCAATGAGAGAGCATTATTGACCAGTTACCTTCTGCACATCCCCTAATGGGGATTGAGCCCACAACTTGGGCATATGCCCTGACCAGGAATTTATCTGCTCATAGGTCAGTGCTCAACCACTGAGCAGCACCAGCTGGGCTCAAATTGTATATTTTCAACAGATGACTGCTGCAGCCAACTTTTAACTCAATAAAATTTATTGCCACAAAAAGTATTGTTGAAGAGATGCAATAGAGGAAGCTGCCTGGGCCATGGGGGAAGTGGGGGAGCATGGCCGACACAATTGAAGGAAAGAAAAGAATTATGGTAAGAAGCCTGGAAGGATAGGAAGTTGAGATAAGAATATAGTTTAGAGCTCAGAAAATAAAATGTTTTAAATATATTTTTATTGATTTCAGAGAGAAAGGGAGAGGGAAAGAAAGATAGAAAATCAATGATGAGAGAAAATCATTGATCAGCCACCCCCACCTGCCCCCCACTGGAGATCAAGCCTGCGTGTGCCCGAATCAGGAACCAAACCTTGACCTCCTGGTTCACAGGTCAATGCTCAACCACTGGGCCACACTGGCTGGGTGGGGAAAATTTTTTTTAAATTAAATTAGGGCTCTTAGTTAAACCCCACTAAGTAGTTTAGACCAAAAGGGTGAATCATTGCCTCATAGCATACAAAAAAAGTTGAACCACTGGAATGAGAGTCTCAAGTAGAGGACTTCATCTCCAGCTCTGTGATCTCCCCTGCTGGGTTAGGGTGACTCCTAACCTCGTGGGGGTGGAAGTCTGGGCTTTCTACTTAGCCTTTTAGAGGTAAGGTTACGGTTTTTTCTGTGATGTTTGGCTGGAATAGAATAGTTATTGTCTAACAGTTTTCTGCTTTTTTAGGCTGCCCCTTTTTGGTCCTTTAGCTAGAGCCAGCAGGCTTTCTGGGGACATGGGCACGCCCATTGGCATTTCCAGGTTGCTGGCTTCACCAGCATCCAGCCTGGGATATGCAAGACAAAAAGAGAACCCAGGAACTCATCACCTGTTCCTCAGTTCCTGAGGTCTGTAGCTGGTCTGTCTTCTGCAGGCCTGGGTCTCCCCAAACTGCCCTCCCTTGCTGGCCATCTTGTGGTGGCCATATTTGACCACATGGGGGAAGCCATCTTGTGATGGTCACTTTCCATATTGCTCTTTTATTAGATAGGATACTTAAGTATTTTGAATTTCTTATATTATTCTAAATGATACTAAGTTTAATTTTTCAAGTGTTTATTTCCTAATATGTAGAAATACAATTGAGTTTTATATATTCACCGTATATCCTGAAACCTTCCTAAACTTACTAGCTTCAGTGGCTTTTGTTGTTAAAGCTTTTCTATGTACAGGATCATGTCATTTGCCAGTAAGGACATTTTAATTCCTTCCTTTACAGATTTGTGCCTCTTATTTCTTTTTCTCATCTTATTACATGATTGAAGACCTCTGGTAAAAGTATCTAAAACCTTTGCTGGGAGAGGTGAGTGTGCATATTTGTTCTGATCTCAATCTTATGGGGAAACTAGGGGCCCGGTGCACGAAATTTGTGCACGGGGAGGAGAGTGGGGGTCCCTCAGCCCAGCCTGCCCCCTCTCACAGTCTGGAACCCCTCACTGGATGTCCTTTGATGGCCCCAGTCTGCCAGGCACCTTTGTGTGTGTGTGTGTGTGTGTGTGTGTGTGTGTGTGACCACTGGAGACCTGCCCCCAGCCACATCTGAGGCTCGGAGCAGTCCTCCTGTGTGTGTCTACCTGCTGCGGGCCTGCCCCCAGGCTTGGAGCAGGCACCCCCTCTATGTTGTTCTCTCAGACTCTTGCCCTCCCTGCATGTTGTTCTCTTTTTTGAGCTGTGGCCAGGGCTGGGTGCTGCCTGCCTCCCAAACTTGCCTACTGCCCATCTTCCTCCAGCCACCAGGAAGCAGGGAAAACGCCGCCTCGTGGTCAGGCCAGCCTTTTCCTGCTCCCTGATCCCCAGAAGGGAACTGGGGAGCTGCCAAGCAGGCTCCCAGCCCCCAAGAGCTTGCTTTCCCACTCCCCAGTGCTCCCCCAAAGGGCCTGGGGAGCCGCCAAGCAAGCCACCGACTCTTTCCCACTCACCCGTCCCCTGCTGCCTTCCTCTCCCACTCCCCAGTGCCGCCAAGGAGTCTGGGGAGCCGCCAAGCAGGACCCCGGCCCCTGCAGCCTTGCTTTCCTGCTCCCTGGTGCCCCACAAAGGGCCTGGGCAGCCGCCAAGCAGGCCGAGACCCCCCGCCGCCTCTTTCCAGCTCCCCGATGCCCCTCAAAGGGCCTGGGCAGCCAGCAAGCAGGCCGCCACCTCTTTCCCACTCCGCGGTGCCCAGCAAAGGGCCTGGGCAGCCGCCAAGCACACCGAGAACCCCCGCCACCTCTTTCCCGCTCCCCGATGCCCCGCAAAGGGCCTGGGCAGCGGCAAGCAGTCTGAGACGCCCTGCCACCTCTTTCCCGCTCCCTGGTCCTGGGTCCTGCGCTGTTCCACCCTGCAGCCGCTCTGTGCACTCGGGAGGTCCCTCAGCCTGGCCTGTGCCCTCTCACAGTCTGGTACCCCTCAGGGGATATCCACCTGCTGGCGTGCCTGACCAGGCTGGGTGAGGGGCTGATGGCTGTTTGCAGTCTGGCCAAGCCCCCCAGGAATGTCCCTCACCCCATTGGGTTGTGGCCAGGCTGGGTGAGGGGCTGATTGGCGCTTTCAGGCTTTCAGGCTGCCCACAGCTCCCATTGACCCAATGTCCCAGCAAGGCTGGCTGGACGCAGGTTTCTGGGGTTTGTTTATCTTCTATAATTGATGCTGTTCCTTTAAGGTGAGGCCTCCTACTAATGAAGCCTCCTCTCTGCTTCACCTCACAGCGTCTATAATGAAACAATGTTACTTAGTGGTGAGACCAGGCCTGCTGTTTCCTTCAGCTCCCAAGGATTCTATGATTGTTATTTTGTTGCAAACGTGTTTTGCTCGCAGATTCACTTTCACTCCTGCTGCAATGGAAGCTGCCGTTTACTCAGATCCGTGAGTGGCGGCCTCCATGTTGGCTGGGCTAATTTGCATACAATCACTCTGATTGGCTGGTGGGCATGGCTTACCCTGTCCCGGAGAAACGGTTAATTTCAATATTACACTTTTATTAGTTAAGATGTTTTAATCTTTCATCATTAAGTATGTTGCTGGCTATGGATGTCTTTTATAAAGTTGAAGAAGTTTCTTTTCATTGTGTATGCTGAGAGGTTTTATCATGATGAGTGCTGAATTTTGTCAGATGCATGTATGGAGCTAATCACATAATTTTTCTTCTTATTCTGTTATTCACATCAATTTGTTTTCAAATGTTAAACTAAATTGCAATATTCAAATAAAACCCATTTGATCATGAGGATCATTCAAGCTACTAGGTTCAATTTGCTAAAATTACATCTATACTCATGATAAAATTGGTCAGTAGTTCTCTTTTTTGTATTTTTGTGGTTTTGGTATCAGAGGAACTGTGATCTCATAAAACACATTTGTAAGTGTTCTCCCTCCTTTGTTTTCTAAAAAGAGGTGTGTAGGATTACTATTTCTTCCTTAAATGACTGAGATAATTAATCAATGATGTCTTTTTTGTGTGTATGCAGGAATTTTCCCTTCTAGGAATTACAGTCCTCCTTGATGGTTGTCCAGGGCCTGAAAACAGTTGCTTTATGTGTTTTACCTAGTTTTGTGGTTGTTTCTAGTGGTAAGGCTGTTGTGGTACCAGTTATTCTACTATGGCCAGGACAGAAATATCTAGTAAGAAGTTTGTTTAAATAGGATTTATATTAGGATTCTAAATTCAATAGATCTATATTACCTCAATATTGAACCTACTTCAGTAGGTTGTACCAATTGCATTTCCATTGGACCTACCCCCAAATTAAATATTAATATAATCACTATAATTCAGTATTAGCAAAGACTAGCAGCAGTCTAGATCAAATAATTAATAGCATTACTTGTACTTACTTCAATTCTGATATGCTCTCTTGTATGAAATACAAATTAGTAAAGTTACAGGTAGAGTTATTCTGCATAATTCTGACATGCTCCAAGCATGTTCCATTTCATCCATTTCATGTTCCATTTCATCCATTATGTTTATTATGAGAGATTAGAACTTTGAAAGCCTTACATTTTTCAGAAAGGTTATTGCATAAATATGCCAAACTTTTCTAATAAAAAAAATGTGCATGTGATCCTAATATCTTGGCAGAAATGAGGTATTTCCCAGTAGGGGATACAAGAGCTTTGCCATTGCACCTGTACCTTCTGTTCAGCTTCATCCTGTTGCTTCTTGTCGTGGGATTAGACCATGTAGAAAATCGTCATTCTCCAAAGTGCCACAGAATATCCAGGTTAAGTGGGGGGATTATTAGACTCATCTCCCTCTGCATAAGAAGCCATCCTGGAAACTAACATTTGCTTATCAGTACTGCTCTGGGCCTAAACTACTTTCTTGGACAAATAACCAAATTACTTCAACTTCCTTTTTGGAATTAAGTGAGAATATTAAACAAACGATGAAATAGAATTGAAAACCACTGGGCATGTGCTTCTTGGGTAGGTGAAATAGTTTAGCCTATGCTCCCTTGAAGCACCCAACCCCACCCTTCGGACCACCCAAGATCGGAAGGCTGCATCCCACTCCTGGGTTCAAAGGGGGACCTCCTCAGACCTAGGGATTACCATGGCTATCCCAGTGTCAACTTTGAAGCAGGAATATATTTTTAAAAAACAAACAAAAAACTCCTCCTGGCATTACAGATTGTTATATTGACACTGTAATTAAGGGTAAGTTACATTCTTCAAAAAAATCTTAAATGATATTATAATGTGGAGGACATGTAAAAACATACCAGATGATTAGCACTTGGAAAAACTGATTTATTTATTTTTTTAACATTATAGCCTTGGTGGTTTGGCTCAGTGGATAGAGTATCGACCTGTGGACCCAGGTTTGATTTCAGTCAAGGGTATGTACTTCGGTTGCAGGCTCCTCCCTGGGCCTGGCCTTGGCCTGGGTCAGGGTTCATGCAGGAGGCAACCAATCAATGTGTTTCTCTCACACCGATGTTTCTCTCTCTTTCCCTCTCTTTTCTACTCTTCTTGAAGATCAATGGAAAAATATCCTTGGGTGAGGATTAATAACAACAACAACAAAAACCACAACAACATTATAATATAACTAGTTATGATTCTGCACCCAATTGCAATGTGTGGTTCTTTCCTCACACCAATAACAAATTTTCTGACATCAACCTGGAGTCCTACAATTCAGTTCAGTTCTGACACTGTCCACCTGATAAATATAGTATCAGATTCCACAGTCCTACAGTCCCATACCCACCCCTCCACTCACTTCAGACCCCAATAGCAAACCAAGGTTATCACCTGGACTCCAACTATATGTCAGCCATGGCCTCTCTCATGGGGTTCTGTTAATTTACTGGAATGGCTCATATAACTTAGGAAAACATTTGCTTATATAACTCATAATCAGCCAGGTGGAAGAGATGCACAATGTTATCACCTGCATTTTTATATCATTTTAGGTTCACTTGTCAATTTCTACAAAATAATCAGCCAGGACTTTGGTTGACTCAGTATATAAATTTAAAGTATTGTTAACAATACTTTAACAATAAGTCTTCCAACTCATTAATATTAGGTGTTTCCGTTTATTTAGGTCTTTTATTTCTTCCAATGATGTTTTAGAATTTCCATGTACAAGCCTTAGGGCATCAATATTTTTTAAAGCTCTTCAGATACTTATAATATGCAGCCAATGTTGAGGATCATTGCTTCACGTCCTGACAGTTATCCTCCAACTCACAAATCTTAACTTATCTGTCCATGTGTGGCCCTCATAGGGATAGGGAAGTGGGGTTTACCTTGACCAGCATGAACCACTTCTGAGAGATGTCCATTTCATAGGACAAATCTCGTCATGAAATTTAATTACACCTTACAGAGAGTCCTAGCATTGCAAAATCTTGGCTGAGAATTAATTTGTGCTGGCCCAAAGGAGTGATATTCTAGCCTATTTTAATATCTGATGAAACTCAATGTTCTCTGAACAACCTCCATCAGTAACTCATTCCCATGTTAACTCACTTTCTTCTCTGAAAATATTCTCATCCCCACGTCTGCCTTCCTATTTATAACCATATATTTAATGCCTTTGGCTTTCTATCCCATATGCACCAAAATTATGATATGTCTAAATTCCGATTATTACAACTTAAGGTCATTTCTCAGTGGATCTCAGTAACATCTGTTCACCATTTCTAGTTCAGAGACCAAGAAGCCTTTGTTATTTGCTTTTGTGTTGTTTGTTTAATTTGGTTTAGTTCATTTTTTTTCCCTTTTGGCTTTTGACTTTGCCTTAACCCTGCTTTAAAAAATAAACATTAAAAAATAAATTTTAATCACAATACCTATGTAGGAACTGAGAGTGATAATATTGAATTTGCCCTGATTTTTAAAAATCCCAATCTGATGATAGTATTACACTATTATCAATAAGACATATTTCACAGTTAATTGAGGCTGGGATCCTCTGGTCTAGATTGATGGTCTTCAATTATTATCTTTTGCATGCTCCCTTACCATTAAAAAATGTGAGCATGAACATCCCAATATATGTGTATATAGTTATATTTATAGTATACACACCTACTACTGTGCTGATATATTCTGTACACAGATGAGAAATATTTTAAAGGTGACATGAAAATAAATATAAATTTAAGCTCTTATATTTTCTTGCTCTGTCCATATGGATTGTATTTATTGGCAAGTTTATTTTCCCCTCCAACTTCCAACAAAATAAAACAGGGAGTTATTTAAGGGTCCATTAGGGAATACAGTTTCTGGCCTCAAATTTTGCTCTGTGGTAAAGAACCTTAAAACTACTAAGGAGAGGGGCAGATGTTTGCTTATGCGTGTAATCTATTTCTGTGGGTGTTAAGACTGCTGGTTCCCTGCAGAAGGTTCAGATTGGATTGATGTTGACCTCTCCAGTGAACTCTGGGAAGAAGATGAAAATGAGTCATACAGAGGCTTGAGCTTTTTCTTTTATTTCCTCCTTTCTTGACATTGAAGGGACAGTACAGAATTTTATGCAGCTCTCAAGGTGTTTTCCTTTTGACAAAACACTGAAATGATGGGCCTTTATCAATTGTCTGTAACACAAGGTGTGTCATGAGAGTCTTCATGGAAGTATCCATTTGACTTTTGATCTCTTCTGTGCTTTGTTGTTTTTAATATTTAAGTTTAAAGTGAAGGGAAGTTGCAGTCACCCACAGGAAGGCTTTTATTTCATTCTCAAAGGAACAGAACCAATGACAATTGGTTTACTTTCCTTGCTTGCTTTTTAAAATTAAGGTTTTCTTCTCATTATAAAAGACATATGTGTGTTTATAAAACATTTTGGAAAATACAAAAAGCAAAAGAACAAAATTACAATTTCCTATGTTCCTATTAACTAGAGGAAGATAATACCAACCTAGTCTTTTCTTTCCATAAAAGTAATGCTTTTCAAAATTAAAATCATATTGAATTTCTCATTTTATTTTATCCTTCCTAATACCTAAGCATTATGAGTATTATTTCATTTAGATTTTTTTTAAAAACCACAGTTTCAATGACTGCAACTATTTCAAGTTATATTATAATCCAACAATTCTCTTATGATATATACTTAGGCTATTTCTAATTTTTGTGTGTGCTTTATTTTTTCTCCAACTTTATTGAAAATTAATTAACAAATATAGTTATAGACATTTAAAGTGCACAATGTGATATATGCATTTTGGAATGATTACCAAGATCAAATAATTAAACATCCATCACTTCACATAGTTAACTTTTGGAGTGTGTACTTAAGATGATAGGAAGAGAGATTTTGTTGTTTCACTCATTTATGCATTCATTGGTTGCTTCTCCTATGTGTATCCTCAAACCAACTGAGCTACCCAGCCAGGGCTACCGCTTTTAATTATTTTGGATGCATACTCAGAATGGGGTTACTAGATTATGTGGTAATTCTATTTTTAATTTTTTTAGAAACCTCCATATTACTTTCCATAGCAGCTATACCATTTTACATTCCCACCTATGTGTACAAAGGTTCCAATTTCTCCATACCCACATTAGCATGTCTTATTTTTCTGAGTGATATATATATATATATATATATAGTGGCCATTCTAATGGGTATAAGGTATGGTTTTGACTTGCATTTTTCTAATGATTAGTGATGTTGAGCATCTTTTCATATGCTTGTTGGCCATTTGTATAGCTTCTTTGAAAAAAAAAGTCTATCCAAGTCCTTTGTCTATTTTTTAATTGTTTTTTTATTATTATTGAGTTGTAGAAAGTTGTTATGTATTCTGGATGTTGATTCCTTATCAGATATATGGTTTGCAAATATTTCTCCCATTCTGTACATTGCTTATTCCATATGTGAATTGCTTACTTTGATAGACCAAAGTTTTAAAGTTTCATGTAGTTCCATTTGTCTATTTTGTGCTTTTATTGCCTGTGCTTTTGGTGCCATATCCAAGAAATCATTGCAAAATGCAATGTCTTAAAGGGTTTTCTGGGAGTTTCATCGTTTTAGGTCTTACATTTAGGTCTTTAATCCATTATGAGTTGACTTTTGTATATGGTGTAAACTAAGGGTCCAACTTAATTATTTTGCATGTGATATTGAACTTTGCCAGCATTATTTGTTGAAAGAACAGTCCTTTTTTTCTTTGAATGGTTTTGGCACCCTTATTGAAAATTCTTTGATCTTATATGTGAGGGTTTATTTCTGGGCTCTCTATTCTGAAATTCCACTGGTCTATATGTCCGTCTTTATGCCAGTAACATACTGTTTTGATTATTGTAGTTTTGTAATAAGTTTTAAAATCATGAAACATGAGACCTTCAACTTTGTTCTTTTTTTCAAGATTGTTTTGGGTACATGTGCTCCCTTGAAATTCCATATGAATCTTAGGGTGGAATTTTCAATTTCTGCAAAATGCACCATTGGGATTTTAATAAGAATTGTATTAAGTCTGTATATTACTTATGGATAGTACCGATATAGTAACAACATTATTTCTTACAATCCATGAACATGGGTGTCTTCTCAAGCTTTCTCTCTTTTATAAGTTTTTTCATATCCTTTGTCTTCTATAGGTAGTGTTAATATCTCTTATTTTCAATGTTTATGAATTTTTTATATATTAAAGACATTAAGTTACTGTCACATTGTGGCAAATATTTTCCCCAGAAATCTTCCATTATTTTTTAGATGTTTGGACTATAAATAAGGTCAAATCCTTTTTAAAGTAGATTAGACAATTGTATTCCCTTTTTTGAAAATTATCTGTTTGTATCTTTTACATTTTAAAAAATATGTATTTTTATTTACTCAGAGAGGACAGGAGAGGGAGAGAGAGATAGAAACATCAATGATGAGAGAGAATCATTGATTGGCTACCTTCTGCATGCCCCCCACTGGAGAGTGAGCCTGCAACCCAGGCATGTGCACTCGACCAGAATTGAACCTGGGACTCCTCAGTCTGCAGGTCGACGCTCTAGCCACTGAGCTAAATCAGCTAGGACTTACATTTTTTACTAGTTGATCTACAAGAGTTAACTTTATGTTTTAGTATGGGCTTATCCATCTAGCACCCCTGGTTAGAAATTGCTCTTTCCTCCCTCCTATGGTTGCAGCAGGGCAGCCATAGTTTCCAAGTGAACTTCTGACCTCCACCTCCATCCTGTTCTTTTTCAAGTTAAGTTATTATGATTTATTTGATCATTGTTACTAATTTACAATTATACAATTGAGCATGAGTGTATCTGCTTTTAAAAGTTAAATATCAAATCTAATAAAAGAGTAATATGCAAATTAACCATCACTCTGAGGCACCTAAGCCATGCCCACCAGCCAGCCATGCCCACCAGCCAATCAGAGCGGCTGTATGCAAATTAACCCAGCCAAGATGGAGGCCGGCAGCCACGGAACTAGAGCAAACAGGAGGCTTCTGTTGCAACTGCCTGCCTGGGCCAGCTGGGCCTCTGCTTAAGGAACAGTGTTTCAATTATAGAAGCCATGGAGCTGAAGCAAACAAGAGGCTTCCTTACCTGCTTAGGCCTCTGCTCCAGGTAACAAAGTTTCAATTATAGAAGATAAATAAACCCCAGAAACCTGATTCCAGCTAGCCTTGCTGGGATGTTGGGTCAGTGGGAGCTGTGGGCAGCCTGAAAACGGCCCTCAGCCCCCTCACCCAGGCTAGCCACACTTCCATGGGGTGAAGGTCCCCACTGGGGGGGCTTGGCCAGCCTACAAATAGCCATCAGCTCCTCACCCAGGTTGGCCAGGCACGCCAGCAGGTGGACATCCCCTGAGGGGTCCCAGACTGTGGGAGGGCACTGGCCGGGCTGAGGGACTCCCCTGAGTGCACAAATTTTTGTGCACTGGGCCCCTAGTTATAAATAAAACTGAAGGCCTCACTTTGCCCTCATCCCCTGTCCTCATCTCCAGAAGTGACCACTTTTATCAATTTGCTGTGTATCTTTTCAGGGCTTTTCCCAATACATTTACTCTCAGAAAAGATATAGAGTCGCTCAAAGTTAGTTTTATTTTCTACTTCTTAATAGTTAAGTATTGTTAAACTGTACACATTACTCTCAATTTACTTCTTTCACTCAACTGGATGACAAGAGCTAGCCCTCTGAGTACTTACTAGTGCTTATTAATACTTCCCCCTTTCTTATTCCACAGCAGGACTACACTATTGTAGTAACCATCTCAATTAATGGATAGTTAGGTTGTTTCTGGGCTTTTACAATCACAAACAGTGTTGCGATAAGCATATGTGTTTATTTCCTAGGGTGGGTGGTAAGTAGTAGAATATCAGCCAAATATTCTGATTTCTCATTGAGTTCTTAACCTATTGGCAATATCTTAGATCATTTTCATTCTTTTCCCCCACTATTAAATAATAAAAGAGCATTAAGACTCAGAGTCATCCTCTCAGGCTTGCATTGGTTAACAAGCAGATTTGGGTCGTTGTTTTCTTTACTGGGCAGGATGATTCCTGGAAACCTCATGCGAGGGGGCTGCTGCTGTTTGTTTGTGACCCTGTGCCGTTTGGTTTGGAACATTTCTGAAGCTGTTCAGTTCCTGCTGTCTAAATGAATGACTGTTTCTCGGTACAGGTTGGTTGGTGGTTTTTAAATCCTGGGCATGGGCCTGTTTTTGGAGGACTCAGTTCTGTGTCCTTGTGTTCCTCTGTACAAGGGAGCCTTGTGTAAGGAACCATTCGTTACATCTCTCACATGGGCCGTAAGGGGAGAAGCCGTTTTACTCCAGCCCACGAGTTATTACTCAGGCAAGGACCTGAATTGAAGTCAGAGAGAGAAACATTAATCCTACTCATTTTGCTCTCCCATATTTCATCAGTACAAATCACTCTAAAGCATCCTTTTCCCTCTGCCCTGGTGTATCCCTCCTTTACTCCTCATTTCTATCCAATGCTTTCTGTATTTGTTAGGTGCTTACTGCTTTAGGCAAAACATGCCGTAGCCTATGCATCTGGACTTACCAGAAAGGAAGATGGAAATATTCTAAAGTATCTCTAATTAATGCAGAGTAAATTTCAACTTAATGAAACGTTAAAACTACCTGTGCTTTGGAGTCAGATAGTTCTAGGTTCAAATTCCAGCTTTAGTTGTTTATAATAAGCAAATATTTGCAATTAACCCTGAAATCTCGAGCCAGTTATGTAAACCATGTGAGTTTCCGTTTTCTCATTGCCAACATGGGTATAATAATAGGTATCTCACACAAAGTCAAATGAGTGTATGAACATGCACTGAGCATTCAACCGGTGGTAGTTACTGTCTTTAAGACAAGTTTTTGATATGAAATATCACCAGCTGATAATACTTGTCTCTGTGTTGATTTAGACAAATCTCCCATATCATTCTTCTAAGGCCCTGCAGGACCCTAAATTCTCAAAGAATGGTGCAGTTGGATTTCTCATACTTTCAGGACAAATGCAGGAAAATGATCAAACATCTTAACAAGATCATTAACAGTACTCCTGTAAAGAAGAGACATTACTTACTAATACTCTCAAGTACTCCCTTCCTGATTTATGGGACTGAAGTATGGCATTCTCTAGATGATAGCCAAATCTAATAATCATGACACTCTGTGCTTAAGCCTGTCCAGTCTAAAACCGTTATCCTGGTTGTGAGATCTCAGAAGATCTGGGCTTGTTACACACACACACACACACACAATTTATTTGTATCCATTTGAGATTCTCTCAGTTACTCAAACTCAACATGTCTGCATCACCAGGTCATTGAATACACTGCTTTATCTGTCTGGTACACACTTTCTTCAACGGATTGCCTAACTTCTATTCACTTTAGATGTCTTTTTCTCTGAGCAACATTCTTTGCCTCTGCAAGGCTGGATTAGGGGTAGTTCTGTGTGCTCCCATCACAACCAGTGCTCCTCGGTCATTGTCATTGTCATTGCCATGGTCATTTCACCTGTTTGTATCCTTGACTACACAACAAGCTCCATGCGTGCAGAAGCTTGGTTCACCATCTCTTCTCACAGCAGTACCATGTGGGAGACACCCAACCATCCTTGAATATATGAACAGGTCGATTGGAGTGGGGAAAGGACCTATACTCTCAGTATCGTAACCTGGCCATCTTTCCAAAGAGAACATTTATAATGAGGAGTTGTGGAAAGTAAGATCAAGAAATAAGTCCATCCACGATTTTAGAAGCTGTCAAACTTAAGAGTCATCAGGAGTTTGATCTTTATACTATGAGCAGTGAGGCTATTGAAAGTTTTCACGCCAGGAGATGACATGTTGAAGTGCTTATTTAGGAATATTAATGTGACATTGGAGTGCTTGATGGAGAAAATGAATAAGAGATGCAAATGGGAAATTAGACTTGGAACTTCAATTTCTCACATATGAGGAAAAGAGCTGACAAACAGATGATCATTGTGGCCCTCAAGAAGCTTTCTTAATGGTGAGGGCTGTCTTTTCTCTTACTTCTATACATCTTTTAATGGTGAAAACCATCTTGTTTCTCACTTCTATGCATTTCTTTGCCTTATCTTATTTCTATCCATTGCAACCAATGGAAACGGTGAGCCCAGGAATCCACCGTTTTTGTGTTCCATTTTCTTAGAAGGTACAGACAAAAGGCAATTCATTCCCATAATATTCTTAATCCTGAGAAGCAGTTCTTAATACTCCCACTCTCCTTCTTACCTTTAATGGCAGGAAGAAAACTGCCAGATGGCTGAATGAGTCACCGTAGTCAAAGCCAGGCGCTAATGTCCTAAGAACAGAAGCCTAACCCCCTCCTGACATGGTTATTCAGGGCTGAAAACACGCACTTTCTACGTGCACTAAAGAGCAAATCTTGCCTTTGAATAGGGCATGATGGCACTCTGTGTATCCACTCTTCAGCTTGTCATCTAGGTGGAAGGAGATGAAACCCTAATTGCCTGCAGTCTGGGGAAGTGGCAGTAGTTGGAAGGAAGTAAAAAACCATGCTGCTGTTAGTAAAATCATCTGGTGAGTTCTTTTCTGGGAATGCTGTCTTGGGTAAAGAGGTAAAGCATGGTAAATATGGTTATCTTACAACTAAAGGGAAGGGTGCAAGTGAGAAATGGTGATATGTAGCCCAAGCTGGGGTTAAGTACATAGTAATCACCCTTCATGCAGGCTTCATGGGGGACCCTTTTTTAAGGCATAAAGATGTTTA
Source organism: Murina feae (assembly GCA_004026665.1). Lineage (NCBI taxonomy): Eukaryota > Metazoa > Chordata > Mammalia > Chiroptera > Vespertilionidae > Murina > Murina feae. The sequence continues at coordinate 16,344 of PVJC01001757.1, forward strand.
CTTTCACATGTACTTGGCCTGGGCTCTGTGGATGCTGCCAGCCAGCTGTGAACCATATGCAGCCCACCCAGACTGCCTCTCGCTGGGTCACCCTCATGTCAGTGAGACTGGCTGCACATTACATTGGACAGGCCACGGGTACTCATTCACACACAAATATTTATAGAACGCCTACTTGTACGACACTGTGCTAAGTCGACTGGAGGTGGGAGAGTGACCATGAATACCAATGGGGACAAAGCATGCCCAGAGCCTGAAAGGAGCTTACAGTCTACTCTGGTAGACAAAGTGCAACACCAGGGAAGAAAAACAGGATGCAGTTTCAATAAAACCATATAAGAGGTGTCCCAAGATACTGTGCTAGCACTTTGCCATGTGTAGAAAATCGAGAGGGGATAGGAGTTTGTAGGACAACGACAGAGCTCACTTTTTGTTGGAGGGAAGATCTTAGGGAGAAGGAAAGCTGAGCCGGACTGTTTGCTGTTTATTATGAAACCTGGCCTGAGGCTGAGGCTAAAAGATGTTGAATGAGTCACTGAGAGATAAAACAGTAAAACAACAGACTGCCTGGCTTGCACAACTCAACATCCGGTCTGAAAACCTTTTCCTCTGAATGACCAGTTGTTCTAATATTGCGTAGCGTCCGTCTACTACTGCACCCTTTACTGTGCTGGGACTTTCAAGTCACTGAATTTACTGTTGCAAGACTGGTATGGGCTTTTTGTTGTCACTATGAATAGTTAGTCGAATGTCTGGAATCTTAACCAGCAAATGGAAGCCATCTCACTCTAGAATTCTGGATTGTCAAGCACATCAGGGGAAATGCCAGAGACCAAAAGAACATGTCTGACTTGATGGGTGACCCCAGCCTAAGACTCTGAAACTAGACAGGTCAAAGGCTGCTGCTGCCTCTTCTGTGCAGAGCCTTGGTAAGGAGGAAAAGGACACAAAGAATGTTCTCTGCTCAGTGCTCTAAGCCAGGGAAAGGCCAATTGGGGTAGAGAACTGTATAAAGTTGCTCATCTTCTATTCCAATCCAGGAATTGTGAGAAATTAAAAGCCGATACAAGTTTGCTAGCATCGTGGTGGTTAGAGAACCTGGGAGGATCATCAGGGCCTTCCTATTTAGGCCTAGGATGTTGTTTCAGCATATTGAGCAAGGGCATCTCATCTGGACAGTGTGGCTGAGATGGGCAGAGTGAAGGGAGTGATTGCAGCACAAGGGCAAGTCCTCTGAGACAGGTACCCCTGGGCATCTTGTTCATCAGCAAACTTCTTTTCATTCCAGCTTCTGCTTCTCCTGAAGTCCTCCGTACCTGCGTTCCCTTTGAGCCACCACGCTTCCCTGCTCAACCCTTTGTAATTGCCCATGAAATGGCAATGCAGTGAGTCATTCACCCGTATGAGTGTCTCCTTCCTTACACTGGGAGTTCAAGTCTAAATCGCTTTCATATTCTCAATGCCTACTTTATGCCTGACTCATCAGAAAGATTCAATAAAAGTTTATTGAAAAAAGGAGCCCTCGGGAATAACAGTTGTCAAAGTTGTGGCCTGGGGACATGTTTCTCAAACTGGGATTTTCAGAGTCCTTGGCTCCAGAGAGGTGTCTTGGGACCCCCTTTGGAATGGGGAGAAGGGTGCCCCCGATTGTCCCTTCTTCTATAACTGTCTTTGATCTGATAGTTCTGCCTTTGTCTATTTATATATTAAGGGTCTACATCTTGTACTGTTTGAAAACAGTTTGAAAAATGCTAAAAAAATCTGTAGGTGGAAGGAGGAAGAGCCTTTAGGAATATATGGTACAATATTAGCAGGATATTGTTACTGGGTAAAGAGGAATCAGGCCACTCAGGCGTGTCCAAGCATGGCCATAGCCTCCAGACTGATTGCAGGCCAGTTGAGCGGAGACCTGAAGGAGAAGAAAGATGGCTGAAGGGATCTTCCAAGTCACTTCTCAAGGGCATCCCTTTGGTCATTGACTCTGGATTGAACTCCTTAATGTAGCAGACAAGGCCCCACTTCCTCCTCTTGTTCTTCCCACTCTCTCCCTCTAGCTACTCTTCCCTTAAATGCAACCTGATCTTTCTCACCTCAGGGTGTTTGCATAGCTCTTCTCTCTGCCTGGAAAACTTCTTTCCTCCTTTTCTTTTCTGGGCCAGTCCTTCTTCAAGTCTCCATTGAAATGTCCTGCCTCACATCCTCCCTCCCTCAACCTAGACCAGGATGGCTCATTTATTCCCTGTATTTCTAATTTAGTGTGCTTATCACAAATGCAATCATCTGTCTAATGTCTGCCATCCCCCCTTAGGTAGGCTGTGATTTCTGTTGAGAGTGGAATGTCTATTGCTATATTCCCAGCACCCAGTACAGTGTCTAACAGCTAGGAGGTGCTCTATAAATTCTTGATAAATGTGATTGGCAACCTCTAACATGGCCCCCAATTATCCCCACCTCCTAATAATCATAGCATTTGGTCATTTTCTCTCAGACCTTAGAATATGACAATATTGAGGGTATGTTAAGTTACAAAAAAGTGTAACTTTCATCTTACTAGTTACCTTTTCAACTTACATGCTTTGACGAAGCAAGCTGCCATGTCAGAAAAGCACATGTAGCAAGCAACTGAGAGAGGCCTCAAAAAGAGCTGAGGCCCTTACTTCAACAACCTGCAAGGAAATGAAACCTACTAACACCTGCAGGAGCTTGGGAGTAGATGCTTTCCAGTCATCTTGAGATGAAACCACAGCCTTGGCCAACACTTTGGTTACAGCCTTGGGAGAACTAATGCAGAGGACTCAGCTAAGTCAAGGCCAGACTCTTGACCCTCAGAAACAAAGAGATGATAAGTGTGTATAGTTTGTTTTCTTTTTTTAACCCTCACTCCTGGATATTTTTTCTTTTGATTTTTAGAGAGAGTGGAAGGGAGGGAGGGGGAGAAAAAGAAAGAGAGAGATACATCGATTGGTTGCCTCCCACTTGGGCCCCAACCAGGGTTGGGGATCAACCCTGCAACCCAGTCCATTCCCTTGACTGGGAATTGAACCCGAGACCCTTTGGTGCACAGGCCAACACTCTAACCACTAAGCACACCAGCCAGGGCAAATGTGTGCTATTTTAAGCCACTAAGTCTTGGGGTAATTTGTTACCTAGCTGTGGATAACGAGTAAGGTGAATGAATGAATGAATGAATGAATGAATGAATGAATGAAATTAAAGACCTCACCAAAGAGGGAGAACTAAAGACTTGGGAGAAGTGGACTGAGGTGCTAAGACAAAGACAATTGTTAAGGCTTCCTGTTTGGTTATGTTTCTCCCAGCTGCAGAATCTGAGGTGGGAATTGGGGGGAAACCCTTCCAGAGTTTTCAGAATCAAATTCCCCAGATCATCAGATTTTATATGCCCAGGCACGATCTGACATCAACCATGAGAATTTGTGTGTTTGTAAATAAATACCAAAAATACATATTCAGTGATGCCGATTTGGGTTCAATTTTTGTCGAAATATATATAAATAGTCTTGCTTGGGAGGCCTTTATTTTAAATGGCTGCATTTTAAATCTTGGTCCAAGTGACACTTTCAGAGCGTTTCTGTCTCATGTCTAGTTGGCTGCAACAGAGTCTCATGTGACATTAAAAATAGAAACAAATATTAATAAATTGGAATGGGTTCTTGGACTTTGACTGTGTCTATAGTCCAGATGTAAATAACATAAAATCTTGATAGATCTGTAAATATCAGCTTTATGAATAGCTCTCATAACTTATAATTTCCTAATTCATTTTAAAGTGCCAACCCTCACCTTTTCCCTAGATTGATTTCCTTGCTCTAGAGTGATAAAAGGGTGCAAAAAATAATAATGTGCCTCAGAGAGCATTTGTGTCCCAGCATCCAATTGTAATGAAGGTCTAAAAAGAAGTCCCTCTCATGTATTAAATCTCATGTAGTTTTCTGCCCAGTTACACATGCAAAATATAATTGGTTATGGACTTTTCTCTGGGTTAAGCTTCAATAAGAACTACTAGTGCTTTAGCACTGGAGCATTGTAACCTGTTCTAACATTTAAATTTTATTTGCTCTCAAATAAAGGGCATTTGTTCTCCCTGTCATTTATAATCATTTTCTTAATCTTCTCCTAGCAGCCAAATCCCATTCCAATTGCTCATTATACAAAGCTCATGTTTGCTCTGCAGAAATGCGTTAATGGCATGATGTACTTTTCTGTATATCCAAAAAAGAAAGAGAGAGGCCCACTTGAAGAACTCTGAATGGTGAAGTCCTAAACTTAAAGATGCGTTATGGAGTACCTGAGTTACAAACTTTTAAAAAAGAAGTTAGATATTTATAAAACTTAGGAAGTGTTCACCCCGGTAAGTTTAGTACTTACCTGGCACCATACATAGTTATTAAAATATTACTGACTGTATTCCCTGTGCTGTACTTTACACTCTGTGATGAGTTACGAACTTCTAAAAATCATTTGCAGAGTGAAGAATTACACCATTCCTTAAAACATCCAGCTTCTGCAGAAGTTGCAAGACCAAGATTCTTAAAGCTGCAGTATTAGGGGCCACTGTCAAGAGGTAATAATTTATTAATCGGAAATTAAGATAAAGCAGTTGTGAAGTTGTAATGGGAGTGTACCGGGGTTGGAGATTTGCACCCATCATGCTCAGGTAGGCTGAGAAAACAGCTTTGACTCTCTCACAAACCCTCACCCACTGAGTCACCTTAGTCTGCTGCAACAATTCAAACAGGAGTGCGGGAAAAATCTTCCCGATTTTCGATTTCATTGCCCTCTCTCTGCTTCCACAAGATGGGATTAGCGGGCAGAGAATGTCAATTAAGCCATCATGGAACTGGACTAGAGGGTTCTACAATCAAAAAGTGTCCCTCAATCTCCAATCCCCACCATTGGCCACTGCCCTCCCAGCTGACCTTTGCATACAGAAAAGTGGGTTGTAGGTATGCTTCAACATCTGGCCTCTTAGCCAGGGTTTGGGGGTGACTCCTAGCTGCCTGCATCCCCCCAGCTTCATGCTCATGTTTAACCCCTCTAAGCCATGCCTTCTATCTAGCCCCTGGTCTAGATAATTAGCCCATGCTCTCTGCTCTAGGGTCCTCTCCTCTCATCACAGCAGGCCACTCTCCATTAGCTGTCTCTTCTCACTCAGTGAGGGAACGTCAGGACCCCTCTATACAATATGGGGAATGAGACAGTCGCTGTGCCACCAAGTTTACTTAGGAGTAGTCATCTCCTAGGTTTGGGGCAGGGCAGGCTGCAAGGCACTCTGATCCCAGAGTCCAGGCCATGAATTGGAAAAAACAAAACAGTGTCCACACCCTTGGCATTTCTCTCCACAAATCGCCTGACTTCCCTAAGAATGGAGAGACGGAGAATCATTTAATCGCTTCTAGCCTCACGAGACTCTGTCTCCTCTTCCCACTATCCATTCAGGAAAAAAGGGGAACTTTCTGTTTTTTCCCTTTTCTGAATACCCAAGTTCCTCTGTGCTGTATCCTCCTCCCTGCCAACCCCAGCCTCAAGGCTGAGACTTAATGAAATGACACCTAGCATGTGAGAACTAGCCACTTACCCAAAAAGGAACAAATTCAGGAGGCATTTCAAAATTAATATATAGTATCTTTAAGTCAACAGGAACTATATTATCTGATTTGGAATGAAAATTGTATTGATTCTTTAAATACAGTTAAAAATTTATTAGTGCCAAATGTATGTCAGCCTTTGAAAACAATTACGTAACTTTCTGCTCTGTACTATATGGTTCCATTTATATGACATTCAGGAAAAGGCAAAACTACAGGGACAGAAAACAGAGTAGTGGTTGCCTGGGGCTAAGGTGGTGAGGGGGGGTGGACAGTAAAGGGGCCTGAGGAACTCTTCCTTAGTGATGGAACTGTTCTGCATTTAATTGTGGTGGCGGAGATATGATTGTGTGTGTGTGTTAAAACTTGTAGAAATATACGCCCAAAGGGGTGGATTTATTATATATAAATTAGACCTAAATAAACCTGACTTTTTTTTAAAAAGTGATAAGCTTTTACATTCCCAAAATTATAACTGACACTAAATAATTCAGGGTTCCACTTTAATTGCATTAGCTCATTCTGTCCTCACAATAACTATTTGAAAGGTGCTCTTCATATCATTATCTCCATCTTGTTAATAAAAGAACTGAGCCCAGTTTGGCTCAGTAGATAGAATGTGGACCCTCAGCCTTAAGGGTCCCAGGTTCAATTCTCGCCAAGGGCACGTACCTTGGTCGCAGGCTTGATCCCTGGCCCCAGGTGTGTGTGTGGGAGTTAATCACTGTGTCTTTCATATCAATGTTTTCTCTCTCTCTGTCTCTTCCTCCTCCTTCCACTCTCTCTTTCTCTCTAAAAAAAAAGGAAAAAATATCCTCAAGCGAGGAGGATTAACAAAATATAAATTAAAAAAACAAGGGAACTGAGACCTAGAAAAGTCAAGTAACTTGCCCAAGACCACACAATGAATACTGCTAGAATTTGAACTCAGATCTGTTTGATGCCAAAGTCTATGGGATTTATCACTATGTTAAGGTATCTGTGTGTGTGTGTGTGTGTGTATGCCTGGTACACAAAAATTTGTGCACTCAGGGGGGTCCCTCAGCCGGGCCTGTGCCCTCTCGCAGTCTGGGACCCCTCAGGGGATGTCCACCTGCTGGCGTGCCTGGCCAGCCTGGATGAGGGGCTGATGGCTGTTTGCAGGCTGGCCAAGCCCCCCAGTGGGGACCCTCACCCCATGGGGGTGTAGCCAGCCTGGGTGAGGGGCTGAGGGCTGTTTTCAGGCTATCTACAGTTTCTTCAAGGTTCAGGTCCCTACTGGGGTGCCTGGCCAGCTTGGGTGAGGGGCTGAGGGCTGTTTTCAGGCTGCCCACAGCTCCCATTGACCCAATGTCCCAGCGAGGCTGGCTGGAATCAGGTTTCTGGGGTTTATTTATCTTCTATAATTGAAACTTTGTTGCTGTGAGCAGAGGCCCAGCCAGCCTAGGCAGGCAGTTGCAACAGAAGCCTCCTGTTTGCACCAGCTCTGTGGCTGCTGGCTTCCATCTTGGCTGGTTTAATTTGCGTATGGCCACTCTGATTGGCTGGGGGGCGTGGGTTGGCTGGTGGGTGTGGCTTAGGTGTCTTGGAGTGATGGTTAATCTCCATATTATTCTTTTATTAGAGTAGATATATGACCTCTCATGATAAAAATTGAAGAGGTAAATTGATAACATTTATGTTTGCCTGTAACTTAACCCTTCCTAGAGTCTCTTTTGGCTTAATTACATTTACTCCCAGATCAGAAAGTGGTACACCATGCCCCATTTTTCACATCCCAGGAGCATAGTTCTCCAATTCCCCCAACTGAACATCCTCAGTTAGACTGAGAGACCCATTTCTGTCAATAATCTTCAGTGAGGTAAAAATGAATCAGATCTGGGTGACTGGTGTCTAGAGGAGTCCCCTGGAAAGTTCTAGGGAGTTATGTAGCTCAAACCATATAATCCTAACTGGGGATCTTACATATCTGATCCAGATATCCCCACAGCTTGGCATACTGAGATGGCAGACTTCTCTCCTGTTTACAGAGAATTCCCTTCTCAAGTCTGTACTCACTTGCCTTGGGTCTGAGAACTCCTTCTCATGCTGCCTCCAACAGCAGATGTAGGAAGCATTGTGTCCATTTGCTGCTGATGATAGCACACCTCAGAAGTCAGGATGCTGATAGTATGCCCAGCTGCTTTCTCTGTGTTCAGTTAAGGAGCTCTTGAAGTGGCGGCATCTTGACACTGAAAACAGAGGGTCAAAAATAGTCAAGTGGATCCTTAGGAGGCACATTCTGTCTGCTCACCGTTTGGCCTGGAGTAGACCTACCTGTGCTACTCCAAACTGTCACCAGTTGTTCGTAACTCCATATAAAGAAGTTGTTCCTTTTCAAGCCATGAAAATACTGGACACCTGATGGGAAGGGTCACGGTCAAATGAACAAAGAACGCAGAGAAAGGAAGAGACAAAAAGTGCAAATGTTATTTATTTTTACCTTTGCAATCGGAGCATGAAGATAAAGATTATTCAAAACTGAGTGGGCCTGGCTGAAAAGCAGCAGGGGTCAGCCAAGGTAGTAACAGAAGGCAGAATTGATTCCCAAACAGGGGGAGGGACCTAAGAAGGGAGCCCTCCTGTAATTTTATTTCCTCAAACATTAGAAATCACATGTTTGAAACCTCTAAAGCCAACTTACATCCTTACGTATAAAAAGTTGCAGGCAGCCTAGCCTAGGCTCTCCTGCTGCTCCTTCTACCTATGCCCTTTCTTCTTTCACTCTCCTAAGCATATTTTTGCTACAGTTAATAAATTCTTGCTTGCTTTTCTTAAAGAAAAAAACAAAAAAACACCCAAAAAACACAAGACGTGGCTGGTTTTGCTCAGTGGTTAGAGTGTCGGCATACAGACTGAAGAGTCGAGGGCTCAATACCGGTCAAGGGCATGTATCTCAGTTGCAGGTTCAATCCTTGGCTTCAGGAACCATGTGCAGGAGGCCACCAATCAATGAGTCTCTCTCTGTGTCTCTCTCCCTCACTTCCATTCTCTCGCTCTAAAAATAAAAAAAAATAAAAAAAATCAATGGGAAAAAATAAAAGAAGAAGAAAAAAAGAAAGAAACAGAAAAAAAAAAAAAAAACACACATAAAAGCAATGGAAAAAATATCCTGGGGTGAGGATTAACGGCAACAGCAAAAAATTGCTTCCTTTGGAGTTGTCCCTTCTCTGTTTCTTAGTCATCTGTTTTGTTGTTTCAGTCCTTCTAAATCTCATTGTTTCGATATCCTTTTATTCTATTTAATAAATTGTTATTGGATGACCCCATGTGCAGAACTTATTGCTACCAGTGGGAAAGATGGCAATTTCCTAACATTTCTCTATGCTGAGGCCATGATGAAAGAAACAGTAGTGTATAGGGTGGGGGCAGAGCAGGTTGACTGTGTGCAGGCCCAGTGCTGAGGAGAAAGACCTGTGCTGACCGGAAGCTGAGCTGCACCAGCACTTCTGAAGATGGGAACTCCCTGATGCAAAGGAACTGCCATAGATGCAAAACTGACTTATGCAAGTGCCATTTCCGCCATTACTCCCCCCTCTCCAACCCCCTCCCCCAAATTGCCTTTTCTCATCTGTAAGATGCACAAGATCACAGTTCATTCATTTAGGTCACCTGCTCAGTGATTGGTGAACGTAGATCTAGAAGTCAGGACATCATTGCTGCACAGTGGCCTTGCTCACAGACATAGAAACTAAAATAAACCAGGCCGTGTTTAGAGCAGCCAGCGGTCAGCATGACCTCAAGAGGCAAAGACTGGGTGATGCTCACCAACCTGCTCTATCCTTCCTTCAAAAAGCGACTCGACACTGACCTGCCCTGTGGGCTTGGTCTGCTCAGCCCCAGACTGTCCATCACCAAGGGCTCAGTTACCTACAGAGTGTACCTGTATATATGGGATCAGCCCTTAGATGTGAAAGATTCACTCGGGTTTGAGCACCAGGCAAAGGGCCTGTGGACGTTCACGGTACAGTGCGTTTCAAATTTAACCTTTAAGAAATAAAAGCAGCGTAGGTTCTTTTGTAGAAAATTTGGGAAATACAGAAAGGCACAAAGAACAAATAAAAATTGGTTTTAACCATCTAGTAATTGTAATGTATATATGCCAGTAAAAGCCACCTTTAAGGATCTATTTTAGAGCAAAATAAACATGCAGTTTTAACGCTATTGTTCTGTAAGATTGCCCAAGATGCATGGACTCTTCTTCATCCTTTGCCCTATCCTAACCCAGTCAAGCATGAGAGCATTCTTGGCAGGGGACAGATTCTAAATACAGTATCACAGTCCCTTCCCAATTATTCAGGATTATGCAAGCCACTTCCAGGAAATGCAGTTCCCTGCTTTTGTTGCCTTCAATGTTTTTGGTGGAGAGAGATGTATGGAGGAGGCTGACAAGAAAGGCCCAGGAGCCCTAACGGGTTTGGCTCAGTGGATAAAGCGTTGGCCTGTGGACTCAAGGGTCCTGAGTTCGATTCCGGTTAAGGGCATGTACCTTGGTTGTGGGCACATCCCCAGTTGGGTTAGGGGGTGTGGTGCAGGAGGCAGCTGATCGATGTTTCTCTCGCATCGATGTTTCTAACTCTCTGTCCCTCTCCCTTCCTCTCTGTGAAAAATCAATAAAATATATTTAAAAAGAAAAAAGAAAGGCCCAGGAGTATCACTCAGTCCAGAGTGATCTCACAACAGTCATCAGGGGCAGGTCGGAAACACAGACTCCGGACCTCACCCCAGACCTACTGGTTGAGGATCTGCATTTTCGAGAGACAGCAGGTACTTCCAAACTGTGCACCGTAAGCGCAAGAAGCACCGGCCTGTGGAGCCCCTTCCCGGCCTTCCTCAGGTGGTATTGATTGTCAGAATTTGTGCATGACGCTCACACCTCCTTGATGTTGAAACCGGCAGTAAAAATCCCACCTCCAAGGGAGTAAACACCTTTTGCTCAAGCCACAGCTCCCGTTCTTTTGGGAAAACTCTTAATGTGTTACCTTCTAAATGCCCTGAGAGTTGCAGGGAGCTCCAAATGGAAGTCAAGGCAGGAGGTCAACCCTTAACATTGCCCCCCTCTAAGTCCATTCCAGGGGTCGGTGCTGCTGTGTTTGCAGCCCCCCAGAGAGATCCACAACTGAGATCCTTCAATTCTGTTGGGAAAAATCAACAAGCATCTTACCCACCTTCTCCACCACACCTGCTTTTATTCCAAACCTCAAATGATTCCTTTAACCTTCCCTGTCCGCCAGGGGGCCCCAGGAGGCCCAGCGATTGGTGAGGACCCTAACACAGGGGCTGGGATCAAAGACTTTGGGTGCACTGCGGCCCAAATCCTAGCTGCCAGCCACAGTCATGTGTGTAAGGGTCAGGATGTATGTCACTCCAGCCTGGGCAAAGCCCCCCACAAAGGGCTGCTAACCTTAGACCTTCGCTTGAAATGGTGACCAGGAAGGGGTTCCCAGGCGGCCCTCTGAAGCCACCTGTGAAAAGCAGAATACCCCTTTCCAGGACTAGTGGCCCCATGTGAAGTATCATTCTTGTCTCTCTTCTCTTCACAAACTTGATCAGTATCACAGAGTCTTTGTGCCTGGGGCAAGTGGCTCCCTCTGGGCTCTGGCACTACCTCTCTCTCTTTCTCCCTCTTTCCCTCTCTCTCTCCCTCTCTGATAGCATCAGACAATCCTCCTGGCGCCCAGCCTTGGCCTTGGCTATCGAGCACTCATCTGGCGCCTCTCGCCTCTCCACCCCTGGTCTGGCTTCTTAAGATCTGCACAGCCTTCCATGGGGCATATGGGGCACCTATGGGGCTCCAGTGCCTGAAGCAACAGGATAAAAGCTGAAGGATGGTTCAGAGTAGCTCCTTTCTGGCCCTTGGGGAACTTACAAATGTCACTCAGTTCATCCTGGCAACCCTCAGTTGTTAACAAGGCAAGCAGCTACAGTGCTCTTTGCCCCACAGAGATCCGCAGAGTATAAGTGGTTAAAAACGCAGGCTCTGGGATTGGCGAAATCTGCATTGGAAGCGGGGCTCCCTGTCACCAGCTGGGTGATCCGGCTTTGCCTTCTGAGTTTTTAGGCCTCAATTTGCACTTCACTAAAATAGAGATAACAATACCTGCCTCCTACGTAGATGAGATGGTGTGTGTAAAGCGCTTAGCACAGGGCCTGGCATTTGGTGAGAGCTCGGGGAAAGGTAGCTGTCGTCATTATTATGATTAGCTGAAACTGGACAGCAAGGCACGCCAGATAACCTGACGAGTCAGTGTCCTGACCCAGAAGGCCTGGGTTTTAGTTCTCCATCTGCCCTGAATTAGCCGGTGCTAATCTGTGTGCCTCAGTTTCTTCATCTGTAAAATGTGGGTGACACTGTCTGGTGTTTGGACCTTTCAGCTAACGTTTATCAAATGCTCACTGTGTGCTGGGCACTGTTGTGGGGGCTTCCTGTGTTCACTCGTCTGCTCCTCACCACTTCCCTGTTGGACAGATGGCGGCACAGCAGCAATGGGCCCAGGGTTGAGCAGCCGGGACAGATGAAGCTGAGGCCCCTTCCCTGGCAGTTTGGCCCCCGAGCCTGCATGTCTGCCTTTCTTGCTGTGAAGAATCAAACGGATAATGCTTATGAAAGTGCTTTGAGAGCAGGAAGCGCTCTCCAAACTTAAGAGACAATTGCTATGTACCCAAGTCTTTTGGTGTTTGGTCTTCAACTGGAATCCTTCACCTTTCCCGTCAAGGCATAGATTTGGGAGCTTTCCTGAAACCTTTTAATCACTGGCTGTTATGAGTTGAACTGTGTCTTTCCAAAAATATATGTTGAAGTCCTTGACCCTAGTGCCTCCGAATGTGACCTCATTGGGAAACAGGTCATCAAGTTAACCCTACCAGACCGCAAAGTACCGAAAATTAGATACAGCAGATTCAAAATTACCGAAAAATCGGTACACCGGTCTGGTAGGAACGGTTAAAATGGGGACATTGGGATGAGCCCTAATCCACCGATGGGTGTCCTTATATAAAGGGAGAACTTGGACACAGACACACACAGAGGAAGACCATGTGAAGTCACAGGAGGACACTATGAAAGGATGGGGGATTGAAGTGATCCTCTCCAAGCCAAGGAGCACCGAGGCTGCCAGAAGCCAGGAGAGGGGCCAGGGCAGGATCCTCAGTGCCTTCAGAGGGAGTGTGGCCCCACCAGCACCTTGACCTTGGAGTGCACTCCTCCCGAATTGTGATACAAAAAGTTTGTGCTGTACTAAGCCATCCATTTGTACAGCCCTGGGAAATGTATACACTGAGGTCAAGGAAGCGGGAGATGAAGGTGAAGAAGGAGGTGCATGGAGAGTTAAGGCTGACGGTGGGTAATAAGAGGGTGCTGAGAAGACCAAATACTCCTCGGCATGCATATGCGTGTATGTGTGTGCAAATGGGAGGGGGCACATTTTGACACACAGATCTCTCCTCTCTAAGAAGGTCCCGTGAGAGGCAAAATGAACACCAAATTATCTCCCATCTCCCCTGAAACAGATGGGAAAGAGGAATCTTCTCTGGGATCATGTCATTGAACCCAACCCCTTTGTTCTGCGGCAGGAAAGTGAGAAGCAGGGGGAGCTAAGTTCCCAGACCCACGGGCCAGTGAGGAGGAGAAGCAGCCTGTGGTGCTTTGGGTTGGCACACAGGAATTCACTCTTCCTGTCACAGCTCATTTCACAAGATGACATCCTGATTTTGCTTTTTCTTAAGGAAACTCTTGATTGAAATATGATATACAGAAATGTGCATGGATCATAAGTGCACAGGCTCAATGTGTCTACATCTGTGGGAGCAGCACCCGGACGAAGAATGAATATATCACCCGCACCCCGAAGCCCTCCTGCCCCTCCCCATCACCAGGGCCAACAAAGAAGCCACTATCCTGACTTCTAACATCACAGATTGATTTCGCTTGGTTTTGATATAAACGGGATTTCACAGTACTCTTTTGTGTCTGCCTTCTCTCGTTCCACAGTATGTTGGTGAGATTTGTGTGTGTGTTTTGCATATGGAGTAGTTGGTTCTCACTGCGGTAGAGTATTCGTGGTTCTCGTCTTTTGAGTCAGCTCAAGAAGTCTGCAGAGAGAGAAGTGTCCTGAAATCATTCAAGCTGTTCCTTAAAAAAAAAAAAAAAAGTGAAAGCAATCAAATAGCTGAGACAACAACAAAAAGAAGCTGGTTAATCTTTACAAATTGGATCCAATTTATTAGCCATCTATTAAAAGCCCCTTTTTTTCAAATCACTCCCCAACCGCCTTCCTTCTCTGTTGCCTGGATTCCCACAGGCACAGCTGGGTCACACTGGCTGACCCAGTCTGGACTGATAGGTCGGGGTTGGAGGTTAACTAGATGTGCTCTACCTGGGTGAACCCATCTTGACCTCAGAATCACTCGGAGCCTGGACTGCCCCTCACTTAACCTGGAGGGTTTCTGTGCCTTCAGCAGTATCTCATATCTGAAAAGTTGGAGTTATTCCCCTTTTCTCAATCGCCCTTGGGATAAAGCTCCTAGGCCCCAGGCGAGCCAGAGGCAAAACAGCCTCTGCAGCAGAAGGCTGGCCCTCCTGCTAAGTCCCTCCCCTCGCAACCATGGCTGGGAGTCACTCCCACAGCTTTCTCAGGCCCTGGCCTGCATTCCCAAGAGCAGCTTGGCTGGAAAGGGGCTGCACCCTCTCCTCTCATCTTTTCCTTGCCAGACCACAATTGGCCGTGCTTTCTTCATGCTGACCAACCTTTCTGGGGTCTTCCTTTTGCTGGTAACAATGACCTAATCCCAAAATGCAATTGATGGGATCCCCGCTGCAAATCAGCAGGGCTGTGGGTCTGAGCCTGAGTCCATATATGGTGCAATCCCTGAACCAGGACGAGGATAGTGCTGAGTGCAACACAGCTGATTCACCAGCTGTTCCTTTCCCTTCCTAAGCTGTGCCTGCCCACTCCAGTTTCCAGTGACGTCAGCACTGCACCCATAACAAAAGGTTAAGATAGCCAAAGTGCAGGACTTCTTTGAGCCTTTGGGAGGCTGCAATTTACTGCAATTTTTCCTTAGTTCTCAGCTCCCCAATTCCTGGGAGGCTGTCCTTTTGGGAATGTAACAGGATAATAATACAACTGGTGCTTTTTCTTCAGTACTTCTCCTGTATGCGGGAGGCAGGGAGAGAAGTCAGTTATAGCTCAGGCTTGCTCAAGCCCTATCACAGAGGACTGTTTTGAACAGGAAGCAGTCATAGAGCTCCACCCCACACACGACCTGAGTTGAAACCTAGGCTATTCTTTGGCCTCCACCCTTAAACAGTGTTTATTTGTTTGGCCTTCTTTTATGTATGAGTAATGAAACTAAGACATTCTCAGACATAAAAAAATAAAAATAACAATACTGAAACCTGGGTTACCAGCTCTATTCACAGTTCAATAGTGAATAATGATATTCCTTTTATTAGCATCCTCACCACTACTTCAGTGCCTATTGCAAACAAAGCCTTAGACCAGACTCATATACTGGAGCCAGCTCAAACCAGTCATGTACTAATTGTTCGGTTTACAGGGAATTTGCAAGCCCGTTGTTAAACACAATAATTATTAAAGATTAAGTTACGTAAGATTTAAATGGAATAAATTTGATTTAAAACAAAGGTAATAATCGAAGCACATTCACTTCCTAATTAGCTCACTACATTTTACTGTTAATCTGTGCTCTCGAGGTTATTTACTTCTATTGTATCCATAAGGTGGAAATATCATACAACAGTGTGCTTCTGCACATCTCTTCCCAACTTCTTCTTCAGTAATCTCACACTGGGAGCTCCAAATCAGGCCTGATGGTGAGACAGGCAATAAGGGAGGACAAGTGGAAGAGGGAAACTGAGAGAGGTCACTGAACAAACTAGCAGAGCAATTTATAGCAGGTCCAGAAGGTCACAGATAATATCTAGGCCTCAGTTGTATTTCAGCTCCAGGCCCAGAAAAGGAGCAAAACCAGGTGGGCAAGGCCAGGACCAGCTGCAATGACTAATGACCCCCTGCCCCAGCACTGGCCAGTCAGTGGAAATAAAGGACCCAGTGCTCAAAAACAAAACTAAACAGAACAACTTCCTCCATTCCCTTTCCCTTCTTCTTCACTCCCTTCTTCCCCCACAGGCATGCATCTCCTGAACTCTTACAACCAGGGGAGCAATGGGCAGTGGCAGCTCATCCCAGGCTAATGCCCTGCACCTGTCTTCAAGGCCCTCTTTTCCCTGCCTTCCCAGTGAGCCAAGGCAACCTAGCCTAGTCTCCCCTGTTGCTTCTATGCTAAGCCCTTTACTGTGCCCTGCTTTAATAAACATCCCCTCACTCATGTTATGAAATTTTTCCTGCATGAGGTCAAGAACCCACATACTGACCTAGCTGGTTTGGCTTAGTCACTAAGCCTTAGTGGATGGAGCATCGGCCTGCAGACTGATGGGTCCCGGCTTCGATTCTGGTCAAGGGTTCATACCTTGGTTGCAGGCTCCTTTCCAGCCAGGACCCTGGTCAGGGTGCGTGCAGGAGACAACCAACCGATGTGTTTCTCTTACATCGATGTTTCTCTCTGTCTTTTCCTCTCTTTTCCACTCTTCTAAAATCAGTGGGAAAATATCCTTGAGTGAGGGTTAAAAAACAAAAAAACAAAAACCCACATTCTACCAGCTGGCCTGAGGCAGACACGTTCAGGGCCAGGTCCCCTGTCCAATCACAATGGCAGTATTTACATGGAAAACACTACAGATCGGGGCTTTCCCCCTCCATGCTCCCAGAGCCAGTGGTGAACATTAACCAGCACATACAGACTCAGAGATGCAGGAGGTCGATAAAGGATGACTCACAGCGCCCTGCCTCAGGTGCTTATACTGCAGTGTGGGAGACAAGGCTTCAAGACTTGAGCTGGGCAGTGTCTCCTCTAAGATGTCAAATGGGGAAGTTACAGGGCATGGGCTTTGAGGTCAGAGAGACCAACATTAGCATCCCAGTTTTGCCACTTTATTGACCATGCCACTCCAGCCAGGGTGTGGATTGGTCAGCTTGGGGACAGACATGCCTGTTATTTTTAGCTGCCTTCTGTTTTGATTGGTCTGGTCATCAAACATTTTAAATATCAGCCATGGTTACAACTGAGGCGCTACACAGACCCTCATAGATCACCCCCATTACACCAGGACCCAGGCTGGTCGGGAGAGAGAGACTTGGAACGGCACGCAGGTTCCCAGTCTCTGGCTGAGCCTCTAGAGCTCAAATCTGGAAAATGCTACTTGCCATACTTCCTCACACCTGAGGTGCCTTTCCTTGTAAGATACACCATTATCTCACAAACCACTATTAAAGAAAGGTGCTGCTAAGTAAACCATGGCATGCTATGGATTGCAGGGTCAATGTTAGATGAGTCAGATGTTAAATTGAGAAAAAGTGTGCCCCTTGGAGTCAACCAAGTATGATACGCTATAAATCTTCCACCAAAGGTCAAGGTTACCTCTTAAGATGCTGCTAGATCAGTCCAGATCGGCAGAGGAGTTTCTCACGAGTTTCCAAGGAAGGCAGAAGCCAAGGTGGGAAGGAGAGAGGGAACTTGCGGAGCTCCTGGAAGCCCAGCTAAAGGATGTGGCCTCCCTCCTGCAGGCAATGGGCAGTCACCACGGCTCCTGGCAGAGGAGTATGACCTCTCTGATCATATGGCCCCTGGTAGCTGAAATAGTATTTATGAATCCGTCTGTCGATGTAAGAAAGTGCAAACCTGTAGAGAATTTTTACAAGAGTTTATTTGAGCCAAACTGATGACACACTGAGAAGCAAGATCTCAAATGCACTGGAGAACCATAGTCCTGCAGTTTCCTTTTTCCATTTGAAATGAAGGAGGGAAGTAAGAAAGATCCCATGAAGGTGGGAGAAAGCAAGGTGCAGGATAGCTAACCAGATTATGTGCTCTCTTGAAGGTGATTGATTATGCCTCGGGAGGGTCTGACAAGTGATATTCGAAGGTGTGTTAGCCTAGATGCACAAGAACAATGGACAGGGCTTGCTTGTGGCAAAGATAAACCCTTTACTAAAGAAGTTGTAGGTTTGGGGTGTGACTACCTACCATAAGCTGCCTAGTTAGGAATTGATGATCGGATCATACTGGGAAGTTACTGTCTGCCACTGAACTTGTCGGGTGTATTACAGAGCCCCCTTTGCATTCATACACCTCACATCAGAGCATGAGCTCCCCTCTTGCTCAAGAGAGTTGGACTGGAGCAACTGCTGAGCTCAACCTTGACTAGCACTGGTCAGTGCCTTCACCCCTCTTCCCAATGAGGGCGCACTTGAAGGATGGCTCCCTTTTAAGGAGGAGCTCAGCTACAATCCAGGCACTGCACTTCTGGGTGTTTCTCCCAAGAAAATCAAAACACTAACTCAAAGAGATATCTGCACCACCGTTTCATTGCAGCCTTATGTACAATAGCCAGGATATGGAAACAACCTAAATGTCCATCAGTGGGTGAATGGGTAAAGAAAATAGGCTATATGTTATTCAGCCATAAAAGAGAATGAAATCTTGCTATTTACAATAGTATGGATGGACCTTGAAGGCATTATGCTAGATTAAATAAGTCAGACAGAAAAGGATAAATACCACACAATCTAACTTATATGTGGAATATAAAACAAAAAAACAAACAAAAACAAAAAAAACCAAGTTGATGGATATAAAGAACATGGTTGCCTGAGGCAGGTGGTGGGAGATGAAGGAAATTAATGAAAGGGGTCAAAAACTACAAATTTCCAGTTATGCATTGAATAAGTCATAGAGATGTAATAACTATAGTTAATAATGATTGTATATTTGAAAGTACCCAGGAGAGTGGATCTTGAGAGTTCTCATCATAAGAAAATAATTCTGTAATTATGTATGGTAATGTATGTTACATGGACTTATTGTGGTGGTCATTTTGCCACATGTATACATATTATGTTGTACACTTGAAATTAATATAATGTTATGTCAATTGTACCTCAATTTTTTAAAGTACACACACACACACACACACACACACACACACTGAGTGGCCAGATTTTTATGACCACCTGACGTTTGTAGGCAAATTAGCTATAATTTTGAACTGAAGTTGCTAGAGGACCAGATCATTATAAATGTCTAAATAGCACAACATACCTAAGTATCGTTGCTGATCAAGCTCATCCTGTCATGTTGATGGCATATCCCAAAGGAGATGGCTTCTTCCAACAACACAATGCATAATGCCACAGTGCTCGTATTGTGCAGGAGTGGTTTCAAGAACACGAGGGAGACTTTACCTTGCTTAGGTGGCCCCCACAATCACCAGATCTCAATCCAATTGAACATTTGTGGGACGAAGTTAAAAGAGCCATCAGACAGCTGGTTCCACAACCATCAAATCTCACAGAACTGGACAGTGCTATTCATCAGGCATGGTGTCAGATTCCTCGCATCACCTTTCCACATCGCGTGGAGTCAATGCCAAGAAGAATCGCCGCAGTGTTGAAGGCAAAAGGTGGCCCAACGAAGTACTGATGGGGTGGTCATAATAATCTGGCCACTTCATATAAATATAAATTTAGGGGCTTAGATTTACTCACCCTAATGTGCAGGGCCTGCCTTGTGTCCTCTAAGTCATTGACTGACGGACAAACCCTCTTTGCACCCACCCAGAACTCTGCCTTGGACCCCAAGAGATACTTTGCACAGATGGAGGCTTAAAGATCACTGAAGGTCAATAGTGCTGCCCATTTTTTCCCTGGGCCTGGGAATGGCCCAAGTCCAGAAAATATAGCGATCTTGCTGAGTACCTTTACACTATAATTAGGAAGAAAAATAAATCACAGCGTCACCTTGTGGAAGCGCCCCAAGAAATCACCTCATTGCGTAATCTTTCTGATTAGGAAATGAAGACGTGAAAAATGAGCATGGCTGGCAAAAAGTGATCCGCCCAAGGAGTGGCAGAAAAACCCAAATCTCCTGCTACCCTGGGGCATGCCACGCAAGGTAACGCCCAGCCACGTCTCGGGTCTGCCTCTTCGGAGCCCGGGGCCTTGGCAAGTTACTTACCATCTGGGCTTCCACTCCCTCCTCTGTAAACTGGGGCTGGTAACAGTGTCCACTGCAGAGGGAGGCTGGCTGACAGGGTTCAATGTATAAATCCAGAAGAAAGGCTTAGACCAGCCTTTCCAATCAGTGTTATGTATATTTGAAGGTACCTAGGAGTGTATTGCAAGAAATTTTTAAAAAATATGTCTTTATTTATTTCAGATAGAGGAAGGGAGAGGACGAGAGAGAGAAACATCGATGAAAGAGAAACATCTATTGGCTGCCTTCTGCATGCCCCCCCCCCACACACACACACACACTGGGGACTGGGCCCATAGCCCCAGCCTGTTGCATGTGCCCTGACCGGGAATCCAACTGGTGACCTCTGGGTGCATGGAACAACACTCAGCCAACTGAGCCACACTGTCAGGGCAGGATTTTTAAAACATGAAATGCCTGACTATTTAGTTAGGAGCACTGACCTCTTTTGTCAAATTAAAGAAAAAAACGAAAAACCCACAATAAAACACAATAGCCAACACAACAATAGACATCCAATGTGAATGAATTAAAATTACACCTTTTTTTTTGTCAAATCAGCAAAAAATAGAGTCCATTCTTTAGTGTGCCGCAGAATTTTAGTAATTAGTTTTATGTGTGCCGTGAGATGAAAAAGGTTGAAAGTCGCTGGCTTAGACAATTGCCTGCCAGTAATTGCTCCATAAAGAGTAATCCTTTTCTGTAGTTGTCATTGTTTCTGTAGTTAACGCTGCACAATCTTAGGCTGCCTCCCTTACCTCACTCCTGCTATCAAACTGGAGGGCTGAACTTTGACACTAAGGGACAGAGGCATCTGTGGAATTTGCTCCCCTTGCTTATCTGGCAAAGTCAACAGATCATTTCTGTCCAACCCAGAGGTGCCTCTGGAGATGTTAGGTCACGACATAGACCAGCTTCATGTGAGAGGCACCGGGCACTGATGGAGGGAGCGTCCGCAGCCCCACGGGGACAGGAGGAGGCTTTCTGAGGGCTGGGGAAGCCAGCCGCGTGCGGAGGGCAAGGAGAGGGTGCAGGAGCCGTGAGGAGCCTGGGCGGAGGGGGGGGGGGCGCTTGGCATGTGAACAGCATGCTGAGGGCCAGGACAGGGTCTGTGATGGGGGCCTTTACGGCTGGAAAGGAAGGGGACTCTGAGGCTATGAAAAGAACCATTTTCTGTGGTGCTCAGGAAGGGGCTCTTGCGGGGGATTTCCTACGCAGGGCTCCAGGCCTTGGCTGCCTTCCCGGGGAAAGGTGCTGTTTGTCGCGAGGATCCTGCACGCTGCCCGGCTTTTGGCTCCGGGACTGACGGTGCCCACTCCTGTCTCTGGCACTGCCGCTCCTCCCGGAGCCTTGTTCAGCCGGGAACAAAATGCCCTTTGCTTGAATCACACACTTCAGCCGTCGTAGTGCAACGCAGGGACACTGAGGTCACGGCAGGAGGGGAATAGAAACTATGAACAATGCTATGGAACAGAGGGGCCGATTTCAAAGGCCTGGACCCTTGGCACGGGCGTTAGTGTGGCCCGGGGACTACTGGCAGCCCAGACCGCGGCTCATGCTGACTTCGCTATTCAAAGGAGCTCAGTGTGGTCTAAGGCAAAACCCACTTGGAAAGAAGAATTTCAAAATAATTTTTTTTTAAAGCACAGTCAATGCCCTTTTCCTCTTTCCCCGAACCCCAATCAAAAAGTACAGTCCGCACTATTAAAATTCACATCTGAGAAGCAGCGTGGGCCTTCTGATGGCTTCTGCCAAGACTTGCGAGGAGGCCAGTAGAAACGCGTGCCATTTTCATGTTGTTTAATGAGTAGATGGAGTCCTTGCACACCTCTTCAGGCGAGATGATGATGATACTGTTACTAGAGGCATTTGGCTGCAAATACAATCGACCTCCTGCCCATATTCAGCCTCATTTCTTCTTCTTTTTTTCTCTCTTCGCTCTTCACTGTCCTGTGTCTCTCTTCTTCTCGTGCTGACTTTCTTGCTGTCACTTTTCTTCTTTTCTCTTCATTTCTTTCCTCTCCTCAGTGCCCTGCCCAGCTGACAGAAACCTGTGGGACAAAGCAAGGAAGTCCCATCATGTCAGGAGAGGCTGCTGGGAAGGTAGTGTGGCCAGGGTCAGGAGAGAGGAGAGTCTGGGTCCCTCCTCCCAACCCTGGTGCGTCCTACTGTAAAGGCTCTTTCAAACTCCAGCCCAGTCACAGAAACATCTGGACCTACCCCATGGCCAACCTCATCAGCAAAGAATCAAGAGAGAGCAATGCGGCCAGCTAATTCCCACTAAAGAAACAACAGATGGAGAAGGTTTAATGCATTTAACATCCAGGAATAATTTGCATCATATCTGGACACTCTCTGGGTACATAACTGATTTATGAAGGAATGAAATTTTAGTGTTGCAATATAAGCACCAAAAATCAGAATGAGAGGATCAATTCCAGGGTCAGGGAATTGTGTTTTAAAAATCATTCATTCGTTCATTCATTTTTATCAATAAATATTCACTCAGCACCTCCTGTGTAGCACACAATGAAATTATTACTAAGGCATGCAGGTGGGAAGCCATGATTCTAGTCTTTGGGGCCTTAAAATCTACCTCAAGACTGCCCTGACTAGTTTGGCTCAGTGGATACAGCGTCGGCCTGCGGACTCAAGAGTCCCAGGTTCAATTCCGGTCAAGGGCATGTACCTTGGTTGCAGGCACATCCCCAGTAGGAAGTGTGCAGGAGACAGCTGATTGATGTTTCTCTCTCATTGATGTTTCTAACTGTCTGTCCCTCTCCCTTCCTCTCTGTAAAAAAATCAATAAAATATATTTTAAAAAATCTATCCCAAGACA
Source organism: Murina feae (assembly GCA_004026665.1). Classification (NCBI taxonomy): domain Eukaryota; kingdom Metazoa; phylum Chordata; class Mammalia; order Chiroptera; family Vespertilionidae; genus Murina; species Murina feae. Next base: position 38,919 of record PVJC01001757.1, read on the forward strand.
AAGTTCTACACAACTTAAATATAGCTTTGGTCATGAACTTATCTCCTGGATGAAGCAGAATCCTTCACTGTGGAATTACCTTGGATGCCAATATAAAAATGAGATGGTAAAGATTCCTGCATATTTTTAATTCTCACCCAATGGTATATTTTTATATATTTGATTTGATGGGGAGAGAGAGAAAAAAAAAACCATTAATGTGAGAAACATTGATCAGTTGACCAGGGATCCAACCTGCAATCTAGTTATTTGACCAGACTGTGAATAAAACCTGTAACTTTTTGGTGTACAGGACGATGCTCCAACTAACTGAGCCACCTTACCAGGGTGAGATTCCTACATATTGACCCATTAGCCCATCCACCCATCCATTCTTCCATACATCCAACCATCCCCTTTCTAACCTCCATTCACCCATCTATTCATCTGCCTATTGAACCACACACCCATTCTATATCTATCTGCCTACTCATTCTACTATTTACCCATCTACCCTCCCATTCATTCACCTACCTGTCATCCATCCATTTATTTATCTATCCATCATCCTTCCAAGCTTGTGGTAGAAGGTCAATTATAGCTTAGTGGGGGAACATTATTATGATAAGAAGCCATGCAAAGACAGAACCCAGTAGCTGCCTATAGTGTCCATGCCTCACAATTCACATGTGAATGGCTCCTGAACATGGGGCTATTTATCTGAGAAACAGACAGGATGAATTTCAAGGGCTGGTAGCAAAGGCTCACAGGGAGGAGCTTAAATTTAACCAAGATGGTGTCTACCTTTTTCCCTTGTCTAGGAGAACTGCCCAGGGACCGCAGTCAAGAAACAGTACTTAGTGAAAACCTTTCTCTTTTTTCTCCTCTTTATTTTATTTATTTTTTTCCATTTCCATTTATCCCCCCTACACCTTCCTCTACCTTCTCCACCCCCCTACCCAAAAAACCTTTCCACCACGTTCTTGCTGTAGAGATTTTCCTCGATGTGATGGCCCATTGAATCACACAGATGCCATTCTGAAAACCATTGCTTTCTTCTTGAACATAGAAAAACCAAGGATAAACATTTCTGTGGCCAGCTGAAGTTCCCAGTATACCATCCATTAACAGATAACCCCCAAATTGGAGGACTCAGTGGAAATGGATGCCTGAAATTGTTCCCTTGTTCCCCAAATGTTGTATTTCAGTATTTTTTCTGGTTGTGGGAACTCAGACTGAAATTTACTCAATTCTAATGTTAGTTTGAGCTGTGTCTCTTTTTTAAAACGCTCCCCTATTCCCGTCTGAATGTCAGATGGCACAGGCATTAGTCTTCTGGAAGGAATCTGCCTCCAGCTGAAAGACAGCAGCTGGAAAGAGGAAGCAGGGGCAGTGGTGAGAGCCCTCCACTGCCTGGTTCTCATGTCTTACTCTGCCACTGAGTCACCAGCTGACATGGCGCAGGGGACTTGGTTTACTGAATTACTGCCTGTCTGCTAAAGGTCAGCAGGCATGGGATCTAGAGCTGGTGCTGGGAGCACTGGGCATGGACCAAACCCTTATTAACTGCAGCAAGTTTTTGAACTTCCCTTTCTCTGTCGCTAAATGAGGGGAGAGGATATGTGTGATCTTTAAGGTAGTTTATAACACCTGGAATCTTAATTCCACTCATTCTGATACTTAATTTAATACATGGATCATTTAATACATGATCATTTAAAAGTTTTTTTTTAATTGGAGAGAGAGAGAGAGAGAGAGAGAGAGAGAGAGAGAGAGAGAGAGATATCAGTCTGTTGTTTCACTTATTTATGCATTCATTGGTTGATTCTTATATGTGCTCTGACCAGGGAGCAAACTCACAACTGTGGTGTATTGGGAAAACACTCTAACCAACTGAACTGCCCGGCCAGGGCATGGAGCCGATCATTTTTAACATCCTGCTCCTCTAGATAAAAAAAATCCATCTCCCCCAAGTCATCATGACACATGATATTATGGCATTTTGCGCTCGGTTTCACTGTTTTAAAATGTAAATAAATACAATAGAAGCTACAAGTGGTTGCTAGAATGACAGGATTAAAGTAACAAGTTTTGGTTCTTCATCTTTAAAAATCACTGTGCTATCATTATTTCAAATTTTTGGTTCAAATGCAAGATTCTGTAGAACCTTAGGGTTGGAGACATGACTGCACTGGGAATAAGCTTGGACAATTCCAATCGGATATGAACTTACTCAAAACAAATGTATACATCTGAGACCACACCTATCAGGGTCAATTGTATATATAAGAGTTCTTAGGATTAACTTGCATGTAAAATGCGGCAATATCTATTTAAAAAGTAAATGATAAAAATGTGTTAAGTTAAACCTTAAATACATATTAGGATTCAACAGTAACTACAATTGCTTAGAACTTAGGCCAAATGATTTGGGCAGGGTGGGAGGGTGTTTTTTTTATCACTAACATTGTTTAGAATTATGGTGATGATAAAAAAATAAAAGAAGACCATTATTTAGTCAGCTTTATCATTTAAAAACCTTTTCAATTGTGAAATAATTTTAGATTTACAGGAGAGTTGCAAAAATAGCATAGACTGTCCCCCAATACCTTTCACACAGCTGATATAACTATGGTCCATTTATTAAAACACAGAAATCAACATAGATATAATGATATGAACCCAACTACAGACTTTATTTGGGTTTTAGCAGTATTTCCACTATTGCCCTTTTTTCTGTTCCAGGGTTCAATCTAGGATACTGCATTGCCTTTAGTGGTTTATTGTTGCTTTACATTTTTTTACAGATCATGCAAGCCCTTGGCACCTGCTCCCACGGCTGCCACACCCACTCCCCTGCCCTTGGTGCACCGCTGATTCCACCAAAGGCTGTGGTACCGGGGGCAAGAAGATTTGATGGCTGTGAAATTTCATCCTTTGGCAAAAGATGCTATTGAGCCCGATGTATATGCTGGCCTGCCAGTGCACGAACACCCCACTTTGTCACGTTGCCCCATCCTTCAGCCAGACACTCCCACAGTGACTGTTGGATGTGTGACCTTTGCAAGGCTCATGTGCCTAATGTATAGAAACCAGAAAGCAAGGCTTGTTTGGGGGCAAAAATGTTGCGTTTTTTGTTTTTGTTTTTTTTTTGTCTCCTGTGAGACAAAGAAGCAAAAGTATAGAGTAAAAAGTCTTGTGAGCCCTGGTCGGTTTGGCTCAGTGGATAGAGCATTGGCCTGCGGACTGAAGGGTCTCGGATTCGATTCAGGTCAAGGGCGTGTACCTTGGTTTCGGGTCTCGGATTCGATTCAGGTCAAGGGGTGTGCAGGAGGCAGCGGATCGGTTTCTCTCTCATCGATGTTTCTAACTCTCTATCCCTCTCCCTTCCTCTCTGTAAAAAAAAAAAAAAAAAAAAAAAGTTGACAAAAGCACAGTGCAATGCTTCTGGATGCCTCTCCACACCAATGCTCCCCTTTTTTCATGCCAGTGGGATTTCTTTAGGTTGATAAATACTTACTGTATTCCAAGTGCTGTTCTAGGGACTGTTGACTGAAACAAAACAAAGATCCCTGTGTTTGGAGCTTGAGTTCTAGCAGGATAGAGATGAACAAGGTTTCATCATAGGGTGTGTTGAACACGAGTGTGGGAGCTATTGATGCACTGGGACAAGTTCACATTTAAGCCTCCAGTGTGCTTCCAGAAGCCACCTCTGGCACTTGTTGTAGATATTAATTACATATATTCAGCCATGAGAATTCTTACAGCAATTGCACCATTGGAGTTTTAATTTTGTTCTGGCAAGGAGTAGCCAGGACCTTCAAAAAAGGTTGGAATTCTCTTCACTGCCCCTGAGGATGCCTTCCTGGTGGAATTAATCCAATCACACCAGTTTCACTCACCTTGCCAATGACTGGTTTAGGAATGGTCATGTGATGCCATCCTTGCCAATGAGGCATGAGGAGATTCCAGGGTTTCTGAGAGAGATTTCTTCACACTTCAAAATGCTCCTCCTCTTCTTGTCTGAGTTTTGGTTATTGAATGAAGGCTAGAATGCCCGGAGCTGCTGCAGCCACTTTGAAACCATGAGAGAAGAGCCTAAGACAAAAGCAAACGCAATGGGCAAAGCGGGAGGATATGAAGACGGCTAGTCTTGGACGAATCACTTATCTCTGGAAATGAAGTCAAGCAGGACATCTTGTTACATGAGAAAACGCACTTTCCACTTTTGGGGACAGAGGTCACATTTATGTCAACCAAGGCACGTTTGCATTTATGGGTTATATATTTCACGTTGTTCTTAGGTCTTATTGAATCATTCGTTCAACCAACACTTGATGAGAACATACCATGTGGGACACTCAGTGCTGTTGGACTGTGAGGGCGAGTGGCTGGATTCCTTCCCTGAATGGCCACGCCATCCTAAGGGGGTAAAATTCACAGACAAACACTGATTGCAGGAGAACCTGCTGCTACCTGAGAGGTGGCACAACGCGCTGTGTGCACGCCTCCAGCCCAGTGCCCTGAAGACAGCTTTGGGAAACAAGAGGTACCTGCTCTTGCTCTTGAAGGATGGTTACCTTTCAAGCAAAGAGATATGGAACAAGGGAATGCAGACACAGAGAGGGGCAGATGCTGCCCACCTGATCAGGGCCATGCTCTAGGGAGCCTGAAAGGCTACAGTATGTTCTGGCAAGGGGAACCCTGTGCTGACCTGCTGGTCTGAGTCCTGGCTCAGCTACCCACTCATTATGTGGCCCTTGTTCATCCCTATATCTCAGAACAGCTACAAGAAGGGGTTGGTAATGACTGTCTTGCCTCCCTCACATGGCTCCCAGAAAGTGCAAAATAAACATGAGAGGTTATTATCTCCTCCATCTCTAGACATGACAGTGTGCTCACCCATTCCTAGGTCCCTGGCCAGCCTCTGAGGAGGTTTCCTTCTGCCTATTGTTGGAGTCACCAATGACCTCCTATATTTCTAGTGCTTACAGTATTTCAAAACATCTCTCTCTTTTTTAAAACTTTTTTTTAAGTTTTAAATATATTTTTATTGATTTCAGAGAGGAAGGGAGAAGGAGGGAGGGAAGGAGGGAGAGAGAGAGAGAAACATCAATGATAAGAGAGTAACACACTGGGGATGGAGCCCACAACCCATGCTCATACCCTGACCGGGAATCTAACCATGACCTCCTGGTTCATAGGCTGATGCTCAACCACTGAACTATACCTATGCCAACTGGTCTCTCCTCTCCTCCCCTCTCCTCTCCTCTCCCTCCTCTCCTCTCCCCTCCCCTCCCCTTCTCTCTCCCTCTCTCTCTCTCTCTTTCTCTGTCTCCATACATGATCCAATCTCAAAAAATAAATATGACTTAAAGATCCTTCCTTAGATCTTCAATAACCTCCAAACATCATCCTCTTCCATTATTCTCACCAAACTTCTTAAAACAATAGACTACTTTCTCTCCTCCTTTCCTCACCTTCTACCCAGTGTTAAGCCCATTCTGATGTCCAATTAAGAGTGGGCTTCCAGCATTCTCCCTCCAGGAACAAGCTTGCAGCCTCCCCTTTGTTGTTCCCCAGGCACTTTACCTTTATCTTCCTCTTTTCTAAACTCCAAGGGCCCTTCTTTGCCTCTGTAACTTGTTTCCTGAGCCCATTTCTTCTACTACTCACTTCTTCTACCTCCGTAACTTTCTAAAGGAACTTTCAATTATTTATATATATAAAAAAGAATGGGCTCTCAGGGGCCGTGATGCCTGCCTCTGGAGGCTTTGCCTGAATTAACCTGCTTTATGCAATGCCTGTGTCATTTCCTCCGTCCCACCGTTTCCTTTTGTTCCTCTTTCCCTTCTCAGTGTTGGGGTTCCCTAGGATTACGTTGACCTGCGGTTTTTTTGCTCATTCAACGCATTCATCGGGGGAACACTTAAGCTCATGGCTTCAACAGCCCCATTGTAGATGGACCACAAATACCTTTTCATTCTGGTTTTCCCTCCCTAAATCTAATCCCACGGCTTCTGGCTGACCTGTGGAAGTGTTGATTTGGATGTCCTGTGACTCCTCAAGCCCAGCTTACTCAAGCAGGTCATCTTCTTCTCTCGTATGCTTACTCTTTCTCGGTCATTCCATTTTTTTTTCTTGGTCGCACCATCTTTTATGTCATGCTGGCCTAAAATTTGTCTCCTCCAACTCCTATGTCCTATATAATAAAAGCCTAATATGCAAATCAACTGAATGGTGGGAATGACCAGTCGCTAGGACATGCACTGACCATCAGGGGGCAGACACTGAACACGGGAGCTGCCCCCAGCCTGCAGGCCCCAGGCCAGCCAAGGCAGATGCCAGTGGCCCCCCCCACCCCCGCTGCACCCCACCCCATCACCCCGCTGGTTGCCTCCCAGATTGGTCCTGATTGCTGGCCAGGCCTAGGGACCCTACCCATGCATGAATTTCATTCACCGGGCCTCTAGTTTCTTATAGTAAAGCAGACACCAAATCCAGTGAGTTAACCCTTGAAATGCCTCTGAAATAATTCATCTCCCTTTGATCCTTATCCAACTGTTCTTTGTGAAGTGTTCATTTTTCTCCTGGACCGTTAATTTCCATTTGGGATTGGAGATGGTTTTGAAGCTAGGATGTCGAGACGGCTGTGATGGCTGAGGTAGGCATTTAATACTTCCTCCGTGGGATTTCAGGTAGTGAAGTATCAAACCATGCATCTGAGAAACCTATGTCTAACTGTTCAATAATATTTGAAAGGGCCTAGGGCTGACAGTCAGCAGTATGAGCACAGAATAAGCCATTCCCTTTACTTCACGTTTCTCATTTATGAACGTGGAGGTGTAATACCTGTCTCCCAGGACTTTCAGCCTAAACTATTAATCTGAAGAGGATGACAACATCCCCATCTTTTGCAAAGAAATTCCCACTACAATATCCTTTACAAATAGTTATTGGTAACGGTAGGTAACTATTAGGTTGAATCATCTAAAATGCCGGTATTTCAGTATTGATCTGTAGTGAAACCAATTTCACAGGGTTCAGCCTAATAGATGTGGCTGCAGTTTGAAAGTTTGAATACTGAGGAATAGAGTGGATAAATAAAATGGAGTCACCATAGTCAATCTGCTGAATTACCAAAATGAAGTAGCTTGAGATAGGAGAAAAGGATTCTATTTTTGTTTTAACGAGCCTAGGAACTTAACCTGTTGATCATTCCAGTCCTGCATCAATGCCTGGATATACATGAAACTTGCTGATAACCCTCTGGTCACCCCCTGGAGGTCTAAGGAAAGAATATTCACTTGTCCAGACGACTCTACATCCATCCTCCAGACCACCCATCACCTAGAGCAGGGATTTTCAAATGGTGAGCCGCAAGCATTTTTAAACATGCAACACCTGACTATGTAGTCAGGGGTGCCGACCTTTTCCCCCTTAGATTATCAGATTAAAAACGATAATGAGGGTTGCCGGTTCAATTCCCTTGCCAGGGCACATACCTAGGTTTCGGCCTTGAATCCCAGTGGCACGTAGGAGGCAACCAGTTGATGTTTTGCTCTCACATTGATGTTTCTCACTCTCTGTCTATTTTCTTCTCTTTCTAAAAATGAATTTTTAAAAATGACAACAGCCATCACAGCAATAGCCATCCGGTGTAAATGAAGCAAAATTGTACTTTTTTTGGTCAGATTAGCAAACAAATATATTTTTTGGTGTGCCGCAGAATGTTAGTAATTAGTTTACGTGTGCTGGAGATGAAAAAGGTTGGAAATCGCTGATCTAGGGGATGACCATTCCAGAGGCTAAGAAGGCAGGGCTGATTCTTCTCAACAATGTATTTTTTAGCGCAGCCGGTTTGGCTCAGTGGTTGAGTGCTGACCTATGAATCAGGAGGTCATGGATTGATTTCCAGTCAGGGCACACGACGGATGGTTCTCGCTCATCAGTGATGTTTCTGTCTCTCTCTCCCTCTTCCTTCCTCTCTGAAATCAGCAAAAAAAAAAAAAAAAAAAATGTTCTTTAAAATGTATAAAAACCCTCAGCTTTTCTTTCCTCTTCAGGAACACTGTGGGTATTGCTCAATTGTGTGTCTAGTTTGCAAACCCCAAGGCCCTTGAATAAATCTTTATCATTTATTTTGAGCCAAAATCTCCTGATTTAAGCTCAGATGGAAAATTGAGAGATGCTGCAGAGTTCTTGATCTTTCTATTCTTTTTTTAAAAAATATATTTTATTGATTTTTACAGAGAGGAAGGTAGAGGGATAGAGAGTTAGAAACATTGATGAGAGAGAAACATTGATCAGCTGCCTCCTGCACACCTCCCCGCCGGGGATGTGGCCGCAACCAAGGTACATGCTCTTGACCGGAATCGAACCTGGGACCTTTCGGTCTGCAGGCCAATGCTCTATCCACTGAGCGATCTTTCTATTCTTGATAACATCAAGGTACAACTGTAAGAAAGATCGATCTTGAATTTAAATGAAGTTTAGTCCAATAGGAGCTTCACTCTCCCACTCCCTTGAGTTAGAGCCAAAGGCAGAGTGCTAATTACTGAGGAGTCAAGACGCTTCAGATGTCAGATGTATCTAGGAACCCCAGTCTCAGTCACATTTCACACTGTACCGTTTTTAAGAAATCACATTTACTTAGAAGTGAAATAACTATAGCCTTTAATAAAAAAAATAAGGATTTAATAGTTCTTTTTTCATATTATGTTTCTGTACATCTAAAAAGTGATTAGTTGACTCCATTACTGGTGGGGGAATAAATCCAATATTTGCCAATATAAATTCATTTATAAAAACACTTTTTGTGCTTTCCCAGGGGGCTTCTAAAAACACACTATTAAATTGAGACTTTCAATGAGAAAGTCCTTCACTGTTCATTCTTCCACTTCCGCAGATGAGTGACCATGGAAGGAAGACTTTGGGTAAGACGTGTAAAAACTAATGTACCCGAGTGCAAGGGTCTCAAAGGTGAGAGCAAAACTGCACCCACCCAAACAAACCAAAACCAACAAACAAAAAACTGCACCCACCCATTCACTCGTCCTGTTTGGAACCAAGACTCCCCCAGGGCAGCATCTTTTTTGTTTGCTGCCTAATCGCAGCACCGTGCCCCGCGCCCAGCCCCTGCCAGCTCTCCATCCATTCATTCCTCTCGCACGCAGAGCGCCGCGGCCAGCGGGAAGGCCGGCCCTGCAGCTCCCTCCCTCCACGACCGGCGCCGCTCTCCGCGCCCAGGGCTGCGAGCCGCGGCCTCCCGGGCCTTCCCTTCCCGCGGAGGAAGGAGCGGGCGCCGGGGCCGGGAAACCCGGGCCCACTTCCTGTCGGGTCCGGGCAGGCCGGGCGCCCGGGTCCCTCCGCGGCCTGCTGCGTGCGCGCGGGGCCGGCGGGGCCGCAGCACCAACAATGCGGCGGGGCGCGGGGCGCGGGACGCTGGGCCCGGGGCGAGGGGAACCCAGGCCTCGCGGGCCGGCCCCGCCCCCGGAGCGTCCGCGGCGGCGCGAGGGTTAAGGCGCGGGGGCGGGGCCGCCCGGAGGCCGGCGCGCCGAGCGCGGCTGCGGGTGGGGAGGGGGCTGCGGCCGGGGGCGGTTCCGGCGGCGGCGGGGCGGGGGCGGCGCAGGAAGGGGGCGGGCCCCAGAAGTTGTCGGGCGCTGGGCCGGCGGGCGCGCGGGCGAGCGGGCTGCGGACCGGCGGGCGGAGCGGGCCGGGGCTGGGCAAGTTCGCGCGGCGGCTCGTGAGCGCAGGGTGCGGGGCCCGCCGGCCGCTGCGCGCCCGCTGCCATGGCTTTCCGCAGGAGGACGAAAAGTTACCCGCTCTTCAGCCAGGAGTTCGTCATCCACAACCACGCGGACATCGGCTTCTGCCTGGTGCTGTGCGTCCTCATAGGGCTCATGTTCGAGGTGAGCGAGCCTGGGGAGGGGGTGCCCTTTCTCGCGCGCCGCCCGCGGGCCCCGTGCAGGTCCCCGGGGTCCTCGTCAGAGCTGGGGCGCGGGGCTGCCAGGACGTTACCTGCACCCCCGGCTTTGTGCACTGTACCCCCCTTGGTCTCCGGGTCAGCCCCGACCCCCCCCCCCCCCCCAGCTCTGCGCCCTGGCAGCCGTGCCTTCCTTTGCGACCCTCTCGGGCGCCCACCGTATCCTGCAGCCCTCTCTGCAGCCCTGAACCCTAAGCCTGGCCTCGAACCAACCGCAGTGCTGCCACCCTGGCCCGAACAGTGGGATTTCCTTTCTGGTGTCCGGGAGCCAAGCCCGGAGACTCCCAGACCCGGAGTCATTGCACAACTAACTCCTTCTCGCAAGCCGAGGCTGCCAGCTCTTCTGGGCTTTTCCAGTGAGAGGGACCCCGGCCCTTTCCACCTCCCACCTGGTTTTCTGGGTCTTTTGCCTCCTCCGTGGCCCCATCGCAGCAGTGCCCATCTGCTGTCCTCCTGCCCACTCCCTACCCCCCCCCCTTTTTTTTTGCTCTTGCCTAAAAGGCCAGTTTTCATATCCCCACTATCACTCTGGATTATTCCTTCAGCTCCGTGTGTGGTGGACCCAGAGCTGCTCCCTGTTACAGGGCCAAGCAGAGGGATGGGATACCCTGTGCTTTTAGGGGCAAGATGGTTCTCTCAATGCTATGGGAGTAGGGAGGGAGAGGATGGGGCCCTACAACTCTCACCGCCCCAACCCCTACTCCCACCCCCAGCATTGTGCTGGTGCAAGCCTCACTGAACAGGGGCTTGTACTAAGCCGGGAGGGGTCAGATCCAGGGGGTCTGATGGGAAAGACCTAAGAGAGGATGAGAAAAACGTGGTATTCGGAAAGTGAGTATACCTGGAGGAAAGCGAGCGCACTAGGGCAAGCTGGGATCTATCTTGTCACTATCTAGCGACACTCCCGGCACTCTCACTGTGGTCTCCAGTGAGGCAGGGCCTTGTCCTCCTTTCTGGGTAGGGTTGCTTATCTGCTCTCTCGGGCGTGGGTTAGGAAGCTGTAACCATTTGTAAGCTGCCTTGGAGATGGAGGATTCCTAAGGAGCTCATCTCCCCACTCTGAGATGACAGGGGTCCTCATTGGCCAGTGAGGCTGCCCTCAAGCGGGGACATTCTTGTGGTGGCTAAGTCAGGGCTAGATGTGTGAATGTGCCCTCGCAGGGTCTGTAGGAGGACACCCGGAGGCTAGGACGGGTCTGCACACCAGCTTTTGGGAGTACTCCTTGACTTCTACCCATCCTTCTCGCCCTCCCTCCTCCTACCGCCACAGGTCTCATGGTGTATTGGAAAGGGCTGTATCTACTAGGGTCGTCCCTGGGTCCCAGTCCTTGCTTTGTCACTCGTCTGACTAAAAAAAAAACTAAGTGCAGCCTTAGTTTCCCCATTAATGAAGAGGTTAGTCAAGCCTCTTTCTCATGGGGTTATAGTAAAGTCTAACTGAGATCATGTAAGGAACAAAACCATAACAGAATCTACAAATATGAAAACCAAGTCGCTTGCTCCCTGAAGCCCTGTTATTATTTTTTTCGTAATAATAACTCAACGAAGTAAGAGAATTTGTTTTGTCCGGCCAATACTCTCCGTCCTGTTTGTATCTATTTGCTGTCCTCCATTCTAAGAGGCCTCCCAGTGCCATGTCACCAGTCTTGGAGGGTGTGGCTGGAAAGACACACGTGACAGCTGTAGACCTCATAGCCGCACGCTCTGCAGCCAGCGAAGTGCAGCCGGCGAGGTCTCCTGCATAGCCTCTTGGCTGGCTGTGCTTCTGGCACCGGGTAAGGCTCTGGCCTGCGGTATCTCTGCTCAGAAAGAGCTGCCTAGTGTCTGAGCTTCGTACGTCCCGCCGTCCCTGCCTAGTCTTGGAAAGCCCTACAGATTAACCTGGCACTCAGTGGGAGTTGAAAAGTGCTGAGAGCCTTTACTCCCAGTACCTGACAGAAGAGAGAAAAAACCCACAAAACCTACAAGAACACTTCCCTCCTCCCCCCTCACTGACTCTCCACTGAGACGGGTATTTTGAGGGACCGCAGATTTTCGGAACTCTGCTCTCTCGCCCAGGTGAGAGCAGAATCAGCTCAGTTACTTTTAGGGACCTCAGAGGAACACAGGCGGGCATCTTCACATGTGGAGGACAACCAGGGTGGCACCTCATAAACCTAGCACAGGACATACGAGAGGACAGTCAGGTGTTCTGGGTTCTCCCCTGGAGGGGTGTGTGTGTGTGTGTGTGTGTGTGTGTGTGTGTGTGTGTGTCTGTAGGTAGGGATTCATATGGGGGAGGTAACTCCAGCATGTCACACTCCTTCCTAGAAGTGAGGACAGAAGGAGGTGGCAAGGGAAGGGGAGACGTAGAGAGAGGAGAGGACAGCAGGCTCTTGGGTTTCTAACTTGAGCATGGCTAGGATTCCTTCATTCAGAAGCTGAGTCAAGAAAACTCATTTATAATTCTTCCCACAAAGAGTCAGTCCCCTGTCCAGTCTCTGCCAGTGAGCTGGCCCCTCTCCCACCCCGGCAGCCCATGTGTCCTAACTGGTCTCCATGTCATGCCTGCCTTGCCCCTTCCTTCCCCAGCTCACTAGTTAGCGTGCCATCATTCAGAGGGGCTTCCGTTTCTCCCTAGGGACCCCAGGACTTCAGTTCTGTCCCTTGGGAGATGATGACTCCAAATTCCTTCCCTTGGCATCACTTCCTTTTGGGAACACACATGAAAGGGTGACTTCCCCTCCTCCGTTGGTGTAGTTGTGAGCCGTCTTAAGATTCCTCCCATTTCCAAGGCTAAGGGTAGGTTCTTTCCCCAGAATTCAGGTTTTCTTTCTGTCCTGCAGTCTGTTTGGAATAGAGCTGTTCTGTGCAGCCACAGCATTTGGCTAAAAAATGTCAGGAATGTGGAGCTTTATTTTCCCCTTCCTTCTCTTCCAGCTTTCTCTTTCTTAACTCTGCTTTCCCGAGAGGTGGTGCAAAGGGAGTTTTCCACAGTTCAGCCCCGCAGGCCTGTCCTAGGGGCAGTCGGGCCTGACAGCCCTTCGTGGTGTGGGTGGCCAGTGGGGTGCGTATGGTGTGTGTCAGATTTAAAAGCAGTCTCTCCCCCCTCCCACCCCCTTTCCCTTCGCTTTCCAGTGTCCCTTTGAGTGCCACGTTTCAAACTGAAGCAGGCAGGGAAAGAGAGAGAACTCTCATCAGAGAATGCAGAGTGAGCGGGAGGGGTGCATGGAGCAGAGAGAAAGCCACCAATTCATTATCTCTAAAACGTCCTTGCAAGACCCACACGGTGTTTGTTTATTTTAAAGCTCATTTGCAGGCTTTGCTGGCTCCGCAGCAAGGAAATGTTTCTAAAATCCTGGGCCCCTCGTTTGTTTGGTCTGTGATGACTTCAGGGTTTGGGACTGAGAGGAATTTTTGGGTAGAGGCTGGCGTTCGGTTTTTGTTTCGGAGCCAGGTGTGGTCGAGCTACCTTCCTCCCCGCACCAGACTGACTTGTAGGATGGTGTGTTTGCAGCGTGTACAGTGGGAGCCCATGGCATCCCGCATGTTAGCACGTGGGTTCTGTACACATCCTCCCAGCGAGGCTGCTGGTCCGTCCTCTTAATGTTTGTGTTAAAATAGTCCCGCTTATGTTGTGTTAATACGGGCATCTGTGGACATATGTTGTCTTTCTTTGACTAACTTCTGATGCACTTTTGAAGATGCTCCTTTGCCAGTGTTTGTAGTTCCTGGCTTTATGCGTCTTCCCCGCCAACCTCTGACTTAGCCCATTAGTAATGTTCTGGAGAAATTAGTCAGGGGAAACGGGAAGGGTTGCTGATTCTCTTGGGTGCCCTTTTTCTGGGTTAGACTTCTGCATGCATCGCTCAGTGATCTGAGCAGCAGAGCAGAACTTCGGGACCAGATTCTCTCCCGGTCAGCCTTCAAGCGTCGGTAGCCCTGTCCTGTGGGATGTAGGGCACTTCGGGTTACCCCTAGTTCTTCCCTTGGTACAGTGAGCTCTGCAGGAAGGTGGTGTTAATCGGTTAGCAGTTTTTTTGACCCAGACTGCAGGATGAAGACTGACACCTGTCTGAGTGCTGTGCCCTGTGCCGGCCCACAGACACTCAGTCGGTCTCAGCAACCATGGTGATGGTCACTGGCTTCGTTGTTGGGTCTGTGAGTACACCCGTCTAGCACCGGACCGGCTGGTGGGGAGCCCCAGCTGTATTTCACTTTAGATGTGACCTGCTTTGCCACGAGGCCTTTCCCCTGGTTCTCCAGTGCTAGCCGCCTGCTTCCAAAGGGTGCAGTTGCAATTCGCTGGGTCCCTCTTTTCCCCAGGGAGCCTGTGGCATGGCTGCTCCACATCTGTTTCCTCTGGCGTCCATCTTACTTGAACCCCGGCTGTGGATGCGGGAGGGTCTTCGTGTGGCCACTGTCAGCTGTGTGGAGGAAGGAGAACCACGAGGAGGCTGCCTCGCAAGCTGAGCAAGCGCCCCTTTTCTCTCGCTCCCTCTGTTGTCTGAACCCTCCGTGCTGGTTTCTGGGGGCACCGTCCAGACGGGTCGCAACAGAGCGCCTCAGTCCCGACTGTTTGCCGAGGAGCGTGTGTTGCTATGGTGAAAACTTCACTCTGGCAGGCATGCGCTCCTTTCTGATGGGCTTCGTCGTGGTCAGGGGCCCCAGAAATCACGCCGTGGCATAGCCCACGTATCTCCCGTTCCCACCCTGATAAATGACGAAGCCAGGGGGTTGATAAGACCGGATTAGAGTTTCCAAACTACAGAAGTGCTTTCTAATCGGTGAGCGCACTATTAGCAGGCTTCGGTGGGAAACTCTCCCGATGCTATCTCTCAGCCTTTCATCCAGCGCTGTGTATCTGGTATCCGCCGGGACCTAATGGTTAAAGAAAGGAAAGGAACACGGTGAAACTACTAACGTGGCTCCGGACACAGCTTCTTATTTCACGAGCAGACCTTTATCTTTTACACAGCCTAGTGCTTTGCCTTGATTTACTTCTGCTGTCTCAAATGTTCCCCTACAGAAGAGAACCAAACCTAACTTAGTCACAGCTGGTTAATGTTGCGAGTTAACTGGGTGGCTCAAAGAGCTTTGCAAGAGGCTTTTCCGGGTAATGGAGGTTCGCAGCTTCCTTTGATTTTGAGCAGAGGAAATGTAGCAGATTGTGGGGGGGGGGGCTCTAGAGGACTCAGAGCCCCCCTCCAGCCCCCCGGAGAGTCTGTAGGAGCCCAGGGTTAGGTCAGGCGCCGTTCTGTGGCTCCCCATCCAAGCCACGTTGCCTCCTGACAGCGTTTGTCTTACGGGGTTGGCAACACTTCACATCTGCGAAATGCTTTACTAGCTTCACCCTGTAATCTGGATGGTTAATGGGGGTTGTCATACCCATCCAGAGCCTGGCTTCTAGAGGAGAGACTTGGCTAAGGACCATCCGCTCGGAGTTAGAGCCGGAGCCAAAATAAGAATTCAGCTACGTCTGGCTCACATTTACAGCTCAGCCCTGGTGCTTCCCCGAATGGGGCGTCTACGGAATGTAGCCACAGGCTGCTTTATTTTTCTTTGTCTGAGTGGATACTGTTTATTACCTGGAAGTAATGTCTACGGGTCATTGTTCCACTTGGAAGCTTTTCTGCCTGGAACAGTCATTGAAATTTGCGTCTCCCTGGAAGCAGAGAAGGACCCAAATGTGTGTCTCGCATGTGAACACAGGCAAATGGGCAGAGGCTTTACCGACTGTTAAAGTTACCCTGTTATTAGTCAACATCTGTGTGGGAATGGCTGCCTCTGGCTGTTTTATTTTCACTGCCCTTATCATCATGATACTACTGTGGATAGCTCAAGAGCACATAGTTGTCTTCCCAGTTTTACAAGTTTAAGGGAAACCTGGAAGAGAAAAAGACGGTCCTGCCCCCTCCCCAGGTTGAGAGATTGGCCCAGAACAGTAGAGTGAATTTTTTTTGCATCTTTTGGGTTCAAGATGTGCTTGAACCCACATCTTCAGTGCATTATCTACACACCTGCCCACTGGAATTCTAGCCTCTATCTCTAAATGCCAGTGTAAGTGTAGAAGCCTCGAAAATGAATTACCTTCCTTCAGTGCGCCGCGTTCATTTATTTGGCTGCTGTTCCTTGATTGCCTGCTGTGTGCCTGTGTTGATCTCTGGGAATGCAGATGAATAGGGTGGGGTCCTTGTTCACGAAGAGGTCACAGTGTGGTAGCTTAAAGCTAATAAACTATTTGTGGCTGGGAGTCCGGTCCTGATGTAAGTGGCAGGTGCAACTTTCAGACTTACAGACCTGTTGGGCCGTAACCTCAAGCTATTGCTATTGGTGGAAATGGGGTGGTTTATAGAATTGAGACCTAACACCCTGATGTGGGGTTGTCAGTAGTCAGAGGACAAGAGTGGTGGTCAGTCCTAGAAGTTTTGTGAAGCACAGCTGGTACCCTTGTACTTTACAGCTTTGTGCGTAAGTGAACTGACCAAAGGCAGTGTGTGTGTGTATGTGTGTGTGCACGTGCGCATGCGTATGTGTGTGCTCCTGCATACAGGTGCAATTTCTAGTATTTAGGAGGCCTTCATTGCTTCAAACCTTGGTTGAAGTTAGGAGAACTCTCCCATGTGTTTTCTTAAGATTTTTGCCATCAAACTCCAACATGATCTTTAACGTTCCTTTTGGATTGGTGGAGGTGACGATCACACCTGGGGTGAGAAGGACAGAATCCTCTCAGCCTAATTGCCCTGCCTTTGAAGTAGGGAGAGAGTTTCTTAATACAGCTCCTGAATTTTGCAAGGGCAGAGTATTATTAGTTTAATAATACTTCATTATAAATATGTAGATCCTCTCTTTTTATAGAGACTTTTGAGTGACTCACCACCCTTTGGAAGACTTATGTGGCTTTTGGGGAGGGAGAAGGGTGTGCCTACCTCAGGATAAAGTGTAGAGATCTCATTTTCACAAACTTCCCTCCTTCCTCTGTTGACCTCCCTGCTTGCTTTGAGGAAGGCCTAGAGCCATGTTAGTTAGTTAACAAGTGATTGCAGTCTGGTTTGTGTTTCCATAAAGACAGCCTTGAGAGTCAGTGAGGATGTAGAATGTGGCCCCAGCTTTAGAGATGCCAGGGCTGTCTTATCAGCTTCTTTTCCCGAAGGCTAAGCACAGTCTGGGAGCTCCTGACCTAGAGGAGCATTCCTTGAACAAACAGGCCTTCCCTCCACCAATTCCTGGAGTCCTGCAGGAAATCACACAGGCCTGCCTCACAATGCCTGGTTTCCTGCTGAGAATGCCTCTGAATTGGGAGCTGAATTGAACTTTTCAGCCCTAACACTTTTAGTTTTGAGTGTGTTTAGTTTGCATTCTGACTTTGTTCTGGAATAACTTTTTTTTTTCAGAGAGGGAGAGGGAGATAGAAATGTCAATGATGAGAGAGAATCATTGATCGGCTGCCTCCTGCATGCCCCAAACTGGGGATGGAGTTTGCAACCTATGCATATGCCCTGACCGGGAATCGAACTGTGACCTCCTGGTTCATAGGTTGACACTCTACCACCAAGCCATGTTGGCTGGGATCAACTTTTGACCTCAATGGGCAAGGACTAACTTGTTTGTATGGATTTTCTGACGGTTGTTTAGAAGAAGGATGTTGAGGTGGAAAGGAATGATTGATAGCTTTTTTTTTTAATTGCAGTTTGAACTCTGGTTTGGCATGAAGTGTGATCATGTGCTCCTCACCAGGGTCTTCAAGGCATAAGCTGCAGCCTGGGCAGGGAGGGTTGTGGTGACAGGGGCGAGGGCTGGGATTTGGGAAATTTTGTTCTTCCCCAGGCTCTGCCACTAGATAACTGTGTGTCTCACACCAGCCTCTGTACCTCTTATCCCCCATTTGCTTCCTAAGGGTGTCAGTGACCTGTGGCTCAGTTATTCCTTCTTAGCATGGGTGTGCAGACCAGGGCTGGACAATGGCTATAACACTTAATTTGCTACTCTGAAGTTGGGAGCAAAGGGAAGGAGGCACCTACCCCTAGCCACAGAGATTTCGGCTGAGTCAGAATAAAGCTGCACCTCTATTGGGTTAGTGTCTCAACTTCAACTCTTGGTTTCATTTCTTATTTGAGTTGAAGTCAGTTTCTAGCCTAAATTTGGGTTTGACATACAGTACAGCTTAGCAGAACGAGTGATGGGGAAGGGGACAAACTCATATAATTAGAAAGAAACTGTCAGGGGTAGGGGAGGGCGTCGGCTTGGTTTGTGGCTTCCATGTCAGAGGCCCTATGGCCTCTGCAGTGCTGACCAGGGGACCCAGGATGAGCAAGGAGAGGTCACTGCCCTGGGCACCATGACCCATGCTCTCTGCTCTGCCCAGGCAGGTTTTATCAGACCAGTTCTTTGAATGTGGTCTGGGGCCCTGGGTTTGAGCATATTTCCATATTCAATGATATATGTTCTCATCACACACCTTTATCTGTGGTTATTACTTTCTTTTTTCAGATTAATAGGGTGAATCTAGTGTCTGAAACCTGACCTGTGACCTGCCATTCCCAAGCCCTACCCTCCAACAGTGCTCTTAAGGCTTTGCCTGGCCAACTAATACTGTTGCTTCTACAAGCTCCCACTTCATGTGGAAGGCCTCTTTAACTACGCCGACCAAATGGCATGCTCTCTTCCTCAGCATTATGAGAATGAACTTAAAACAGTACATGCTGAGAGGAGATGCATCAGTACTTAATTACATTTTCCCAAAGCCTAGTTTCAAGTAGAAGTTATCCATTATGTTTAACAGGCCACGTTTTCAACTCACCCAAAGCAGTCTCCACCTGTCCGTCGAATAGGTAGCTACTAGCCACATTTGACTATTTAAATGTAAATGCATTAAAATGAAACGAAATTAGAAATTCAGTTCCTTAGTCATACTAGCCACATTTCAAGTGCTCAGTAGCGTAGATAATAGAATACTTCCATCATCACAGAAAGTTCCATTGGGTCATGCTGGTCTACACATTGCTTTCTGAGTTAGGGATCCTTGCAAAATGGTTCTGTCGGGGAACCATTAGAAGCCATGGATCACAGTGGCAAAGGCTGTGGCCCTGGAGCCAGACTGCCCGAGTTTATATCCTGGTTGCCATGCCCTAGCAGTGCCATCTTGGTCAATTATGTAACCTCTCTGTGCCACAGTTTCTTCATCAGTAAAATGGGGATCATAATATGTCATAGAGTAGCTGAGAGGATTAGAAAGGTTAATGCAAAACGTGTTAGAAGTGTTCGTACAAATACAGCGTTTCAAAGAAGGCCTGGTACAGGGTAAGAGTCTAGGACCTATTCTTACTACATTTGAAAGGGTTGGAGTGACTCCTCCACTATATGGAACCACCCTTTGTGGAACATAACTGAGAAACAGGATGCAAAGTGGAGGTTCCGGAGTAGCCAGACAATGGCCCTAAACCTGTGCCCTGATGCTATGACGCCAACACCTAGGTTAGTCTCCCTTTGCTCAGAGCCCACCTACATTTCCTCATGTGGCGTTATATGAGGCTTGGCTGTTTGGTTCCCAAGGTTACAGAAGAAAAAATAAGTTAATATAGAAGTAGTGCTGGGGTAGGTAGACGGGACGTAGCTGACAGCAGGGAGAGCTATCATTATTAAATACTTAAAAGTCGTAAGAAATGAAAAAGCAGGAATACAAGGTGTCAGAATATGAGCAAACAACATCAGTAGATTTTGAGGTTATTATGATAGACTAGTGCAGTACTATATTTGATTTATGTGTTTCATGAAAAAGTAAAGGTATGCAGTGTACTCAAAGATTTTTAGAAAGATTTCCATCCATAGTGATTAATGTTAAAGTTTTAATACCTTTAAATATACAGCCCCAGAAATTTCTGGCAAGCCACCATTACAGAGCCCCCCAAAAGAATACAAAGTTGGTCTGCTATACAGTGTACTTTATTACCCAAGAAATGTGAAAGAAACATTTTTTTGACTTTCTTATCCAGTCTGGGAAATATATTCATTCAACACTATTCAGCCACTCAACCATTCAATTTTCTTCTTTTAAAATCATTCAGTAAATATAGGTGCTCGTGTATTTCCGACTCTACAATCTGAAATGGAAGCCAGCTAACATGTTTGCCAACATGAGTTGTATTGCCGTGGTCATTTTTGGAGTTTCAGAACAAAGATAACGATGCATTTCTCAACCAGTGTTCCTTGAGAGTCTTTGGGTCCATGTACTTCAGATCATCACTGGCCGCTGACCACACTTTTAGCCTACAGTTGTGGCTCAAAGGATAGGAGTCTGAGTTGATTCTATTCTTTTGTCTCCTCATTCTATAAATATTGATGAAACAGTGCTTTTGTGTGAGGCATTGTTCTAGCTTCTGGGAACATAGGAGAAGGAAACAGTCCCCAATTACAGGGAACAACCTTACAAACATATAACAGGACACAGGCAGAGTCACTTGGCGATGAGAACTCCAGTTGGGCTGCCATGCTGGTTTTCTGGGTCCAGCACACAGTGGTGCTCACTGAGTGGCGGTCTGCTGGAGCGGGTGCTTTGGAACTGTGGAGGAGCGGCTCAGAGTAGGGGTGTGATGGATGCCGGCTAAGGCTAGGGTGAGAAGAGGATGGCCCTAGACCAGAGTGTCAGCTGGTCCTTATGAAAACATAGAGTTGGAGGGGACTGGGGCTGGTGTGCAGCACTAGGGGACTCAGCGGGCTGGGTGATAGGATGCTCTGGAGGTGAAGCGAAGGGGGAGGAGAGGGAAAGAGAAGGAAGGGCTAGGTCACGGAGGGCCTTGCAGGTCATGCCGAGGAGTTGAGGCTTTATCCAGGAGGTAATGGGGAGGGAATTTTGGACAGAAAAGTGACACGACAAGTTTGCTCTGGAGACCGTGAGATGGGATAACAAGTGTGGTCGGAAAACTGTGGCAAGGATCCACATAACTCCCCCTCCTCCCAATTTTAGTCTCTACCCCCAACCAGAAAGTATGCACAGAGAGACTCCATCCAGGAATTCTCCGGTGTTGATTCAGAGACTGCTGACACTGACAGGCCTCCTCCCCAGCTCTCTCCCCACGGCTACAATGCAGGTGACACAGCCGCGCAGCAAGGCAAATTAATGCTGGGGAGAGAAAGAGCTTAGACCTTATTGTCACTCTGAGGGTGTGTAGTGAGGCATTGTTGCCCTTGAACATGCATATCATTTTGTTTTACCAATATTGTGTTCCTTTGTGTGATTTTTGCCTTTTGAACGTATTTAAAATGTATTTCTTGTATCTAATGTGATTTTAAATTTTTTAATAAGTAGGGCCTCAGCTAGATGGAATGTCTTTTTTCCCACCTTTTAAGAAGTCATCATCCAACGATATGTTTTCATTGATTTTAGTGTGACCAGGTGTAGGGGGAGAGAAAGAGAGAGACAAAGAAACATCAATCGGTTGCTTCCCGTATGCACTGCAACCAGGGATGGAACCTGAAACCTAAGTATGTGCCCTTACTTGTAATTGAACCTGTAACCATTGTGGTGTATGGGATGCTGCTCCAGTTAACTGAGCCAACTAGCCAGGGCCATATATATATATATATATATATATATATATATATATATATATACACACACACACACATACACTAGGGGCCCGGTGCACAAAAGTTTGTGCACTAGGGTGGGTCCCTCAGCCTGGCCTGTGCCCTCTTGCAGTCTGGGACCCCTCGGGGGATGTCCACATGCTGGCATGCCTGGCCAGCCTGGGTAAGGATCTGAGGGCCATTTTCAGGCTGCTCACAGCTCCCATTGACCCAAGGTCCCAGCAAGGCTGGCTGGAATCAGGTTTCTGGGGTTTATTTATCTTCTATAATTGAAACTTTGTTGCTTTGAGCAGAGGCCTAGGCAGGCAACAAAGCCTCCTGTTTGCTTCAGCTCTGTGGCTTCTATAATTGAAATATTATTGCCTTGAGCAGAGGCCCAGCCTGCCTAGGCAGGCAGTTGCAACAGAAGCCTCCTGTTTGCTCTAGCTCCGTGGCTGCTAGCCTCCATCTTGGCTGGGTTAATTTCCATACAGCCGCTCTGATTGGCTGGGGGCGTGGCTTGGCTGGTGGGTGTGGCTTGGGTGTCGTGGAGTGATGGTTAATTTGCATATTACTCTTTTATTAGATTAGATATATGTATATATATGTATACACACATATTTATACACACACATATATATGTATATATACACACACATATATATATACACACACATGTATATGTATATGTATTTATGAAGTGGCCAGATTATTCTGACCACCCCATCAGTACTTCGTTGGGCCACCTTTTGCCTTCAATACTGCGGCGATTCTTCTTGGCATTGATTCCACAAGATGTTGAAAGGTGATGCGAGGAATCTGACACCATGCCTGATGAGTAGCACTGTCCAGTTCTGTGAGATTTGATGGTTGTGGAACCAGCTGCCTGATGGTTCTTTTAACTTCGTCCCACAAATGCTCAACTGGATTGAGATCTGGTGATTGTAGGGGTCACCTAAGCAAGGTAAAGTCTCCCTCATGTCCTTGAAACCACTCCTGCACAATACGAGCACCGTGGCATCATGCATTGTGTTGTTGGAAGAAGCCATCACCACTGGGATACGCCATCAACATGATAGGATGAACTTGATCAGCAATGATACTTAGGTATGTTGTGCTAAAATCATGCCAGGAAAACATGCCCCAAAACATAACACTGCCCCCACCAGCTTGAAGGGTTGTACTCATGCATGTGGGGTGCATGCTTTCATGCTGTTTCTGCCAAATTTTCACTCTGCCGTCTGCATAATGCAACTGGAAACGTGATTTCAGCGGACCACATGACTTTTTTCCAGTGCTCAACTGTCTAATCCTTGTGTTCCTGTGTGAATTGGAGACTTTTTATCTTGGTAACTGCAGACAGCAAAGGTGTTCGAACAGGCCTTAGACTTCCATATCCCATATGATGCAGTGGACAGCTAATTTGCCTACAAATGTCAGGTGGTCATAATAATCTGGCCACTCAGTGTATATGTCAATGTAGAGGCTTGTATCCAAGTACCATGGTCTTACCTGAGGAAGCTAGTTTGGTTTCAATATTCAGAGGAGATTGGCGGGGGAGGGGGGACTTCTTTCCTGGAGGCCTTTCTAGGGGTAGGTGGGGATGAGGAGGGAACCCAGGGATTGGCTGGTGAACAGAGTCATGTAGGTGATTCCTGAACCTTCCCTCCTCTTTCTTTCCTCCCTGCTATGGCCTGTGTAGCAATTATTTAAAAAATTAGCAAGCCCTAAATATGTGCTAGGGACTACCCATATTTCATCAGGAAGTGCCTGACAAGGGTGTCCGTAAATAATTCTTTGAGGTGTGCTTGACAAAATGTGTACTAGCTGATTTCTCATGTGCTTTTGTCTCTAAACTTCTGGCAAATCCCTGGAAACAGATGCAGTGAGATTTTCCCTTGGCTGATTTCTGGCACCCTTGCTGGATGCCCAGGGGGTCTTTTTTTAAAAATACATTTTTATTGATTTCAGAGAGGGAGGGAGATGGAGAGAGAGATAGAAATATCAATGATGAAAGAGAATCATTCATTGGCTGCCTTCTGCACGCTTCCTACTAGTGTTCGAGCCGCAACCTGGCATGTGCCCTTGACTGGAATCAAATCTGGGATCCTTCAGCAGGCTGACACTCTATCCCCTGAGCAAAAGCAGCTGGGGCGAGGGGCTCTTCATACCAAGTCCTGCTGGTGATCAGCCGCGATTTCAGGAGACACCCTCTGCCCCTGTGCGTGACTGTCTCCACAAGAAGGAATAAAACAAGTGCACTGTCAGAATAGAAACCCACAGTCTCCCTTGCTGTGT
The DNA here is from genome assembly GCA_004026665.1 of Murina feae. Classification (NCBI taxonomy): domain Eukaryota; kingdom Metazoa; phylum Chordata; class Mammalia; order Chiroptera; family Vespertilionidae; genus Murina; species Murina feae. The sequence goes on from PVJC01001757.1 coordinate 62,725, forward strand.
CCCACCTGAATGGTTATAGTGGATCGTAGCCTGATCCTCAGCCTCTTGTGTCATTCTAGTCCCTCTCCCCCATAGCTACCACTGACTGCCCTCAGACACAAAGCTGAGCATGGGTCTCCCGGACTTCAAATCCTTCCAAGCTGCCCACCTACAGTCTGGGTCGCCCAGCATGGCATTCAAGGCTCCCCTCACCCTGACTGGGCTTGGTCATCTCTGCACCTGACTCAGGCCCTGCCCCTTGTCCTGACCCCTCATCACAAACCATCTTGTTGTGGTTCCTGACCCGTCCCTCCTCTTTCTTACCTCCTGCTATTGTTCATGCCCCACTCTCAAGGCTTTCTTTACCTTTTCCATCTAACTTCTCGTGTCATGCCCACCTCTGCTGCCATATAGGCACCACCTGCTCAGAATGCTTTCCCTGCCTCTTCTTCCCAAATAGAGTTCATCCCTGCTTTCTGCCTGCCTCTGTGTGTCTCTTGTTTATTCATTCAGCCAGACTTAGACTGAGCATTTGCTCTCTGCCAAGCACTGTTCTTGGGGCTGGGATAAAGGATGAAAAGGGGAAGATTCTGCCATCACGGAGCCCAGAGTCCTTGGGGAGGTGACTGTGTCATTGCTGCTCTATGTGTAGGAGATGCAGTGAGGATCAGGGAAGGGAGCGTAACCCCCTGGGGGCTTAGGGGCAATTCATTTTCAAAAGGAGACCTTTGAGCTGGGACTGGACCTGAGGAGCATTGGCCAGGCTGGTGTGCAGTGAGAGGACATGTGTAAAGGACAGATGTGTGTGTGTGTGGTGTGTGCAGTATGTGGCTCCGTGTTGTCAAAGTAGAGGGTGAAGGGGCGGAGGTTTAAGGAAGAAAGCGATGGGAATTGAATCCTGAATGTCAGGAAGGGTTGGGGCCATGGAGACCCGATTTCAAAAGTTTGGATTTGTTCCTAAGCTTAGGCAGTCAGGAGCCCTTGAAGTTTTCTGAGCACAGGAGTGATTTGTTTAGATTTGTACTAGGAAGGCAACAGGCACTAGGGCCGAGGCTGGCTCCTTGCATTTGCCGTGAGCCCTCCCAAAGGAAGGGGTGCTTCCCATTTTCTTGGTGTCATCCTCTCAGTGCCCAACACTTAGCTGGCATGAATTGATCGAGGATAGTCCAGTGAACACACAGGATAGTGTGTGTCTTGAGTTACCTTTTCTGCTGCCGCTGGCCATTTGCAGGTTCTCTATGCACATCTCTTCTGGGCTCTCAGGTAACCAGTAAGAGATGCTTGCGAGCACATTAGGAATGCTGGCCCCTTTAGCATGTGCATGCAGATAAAGAACCCATTATCTCAGCCTTTTAAAGCTTAAAAAAGAAGTTTTTTTGAATAGGTAATCTTTGCCAGTACAGTCACATTGTTCAAAAATCAAAAACATATAAAAAGGACACACTGAGAATTGTTCCCTCCCCAGCTCTTCTCATCCAGCTCCCCTCTCCTGACCCCCATAAGCACTTTTATTAACTTTTTTCCATCCTTCTTGGGTTCATTTATGAAAATACAAGCAGCTATAAAAAGGCATACCGGTTAATAATGGCGGACTTTGTAATAAAAGAAAACACGATAATTTCAAGAGAAACATCAAAAGTACTTTATTCAAAGTATTGTCCATCGCTAGCTACACATTTCCCCATCTTTGAGGTAATTTGTGGATACCATCCCAATAGAACTTTTCTTGTTTTGAGGCAAACCATTCAGAGACCCAATTTTCCACTTCTTCATACGTTTTAAAGTGCTGCTCAGAAAGTGCATGTGCCATCAATCAGAACAAGTGCTAATTTGAAGAAGCAAGGTCTGGTGAATACAGTGGGTGGGTTAATATTTTCCAGGCAAGATCTTTTAATTGTCTTTAACTGGTTTTGAAGTGTATGATAGTGCGTTATCATGATGAAGCAAAAGTACTTTGCTGTGTCTTTTGGGACATTGTGGTTGTTTCATGATCAAAGCGTGGTTCAAGTTGATAATTTGTTGTTGGTAGCGATCTGTATTAACCGTTTCACCTGGTTTTAGAAGCTCATAATACACCACACCTTCCTGAACCCACCAAATGCAGAGCATTGTCTTCTTTCCAAAGAGATTTGGCCTTGCAGTTGATGTTGATGGTTGACCTGGATCAATCCATGATTTTGTGCATTGGGAGTCTCAAAATAATTCCCCTTTTCATCGCCAGTCACAATTCAATGCAAAAAATACTTTTTTTCGTGCAGTTGAAGCAACATTTTACTGATGACTTTTCGGTTTTCCATTTGTCTTCCGCCCAGTTGATGTGGCACCCATTTTCCTTCCTTTAAAATCTTTCCCGTTGCTTGTAAACAATCGGAAATTGTTTGCTGAGCAACGATTAATCTTTCTGCAAGTTGTTTTTGAATTTGACAGGCATCTTCATCCAATAATGCTTATAATTGTTGGTCTTCAAACTTTCTTGGTTGACATGGACTTTCTTTGTCTTTCACATTGAAATCATCACTTTTAAAGCGTTTAAACCAGCTTTCACAAGTATCTCGAGATGGAGCATATTCACCATAAGCTTCCTGAAGTACACGATAACTTTTTCTTCAAAATAAAGTAAGGAATTAAAACTTCCCACAAATGCTCTTTTTTTTTTTTTGGCATAAAATTCGACATTTTTAAGTGTAAAAATATCTATGATGTTAACACCTTCAGCAAATTTGACATATGAAGTTTGCTGTCAATACAACAAAACAGCATACATATCAAATCGTACATATATCAACATATGTGTAATTCCATCTATTGAAAAAAATCCTCATAATTGGTACACCCAGTATATGATGGATTTTATACATACATGTATGTGTGTGTGTATGTGCAGGTTCACTGTGGTTCACTTAAGCAGTCCCCTTCGATGAACTCTTGGGCTGTTTCAGCGTTTTGCTCTTATAAACAATGCTATGATGAATAGCTTGGTGTGTGCATCACTTTGTACCTATACATACCTTATAGCATATTGTCCCAAAAGGTCAGGATGATTGGGCCCAAGCATAAGTGCCTTTGTATTTTTGATAGATATTGACAAATTGTCTTTGTCCTTTTATTTGTTTATTTATTTAATATATATTTTATTGATTTTTTTTTTCAGAGAGGAAGGGAGAGGGATAGAGAGTTAGAAACATCGATGAGAGAGAAATACCAATTAGCTGCCTCCTGCACACCTCCGCCACTGGGGATATGCCCTCAACCAAAGTACATGCCCTTGACCAGAATCGAACCTGGGACCCTTCAGTCCTCAGGCCGACGCTCTATCTACTGAGCCAAACCGGTCAGGGCTGTCTTTGTCCTTTTAAAATGCCATGTTGAAACCAAGCAGTCAGTCAGCCGTGGACTATTTCTCATGCATCCATGAAGGTACACACTTCTATACTGAAAGCTGTACATCGTCTCATTGAGCTCTTGGGTTCTCAGCATCCAGCACGGTGCCCCACGCAGCAGGAATCAAATACTTGCTGGACGTTTAAAATGACATGGTTGGCATGTTTGGATAACTGGGCTCTTCCCCCATTGATTGGTTGTCTTTCAGCCCCTCCATGATGTTTCTCTCATACAAATCCTTCCTTCGGGGCACTCGCCCATTTTTCCCTTGGTCGCTGCTCCTGGTTCCTCAGGGCACAGACCACTTTTTCTGGAAAGCCTTCTTTGCCGCTAGACAGTACTGATTCTGCCTCAGCACCCCGGATTCCCTGTGCTTCCCTGACACAGTTCTTAGTGCCCCCACCTCAATGGAGCGTGGCCGTGTCACTCTTCACGGCTTGACCTGGGGCAGGGAAGATCTTGCTCACCAGTGTCTCCGGCACCCGGCACAGCCCTTCTGGTCGTTCTCATGTCGTACTCTTTCAGTAAATAAGTGGTAAAGTAGAATTGCTAACTGACAGTTTTTCCACATTTAACTAAGAAAGCATCCATCATAAAATTCACCACTTAAAGAGTATATTTCAGTGGTTTTTAATATAATTCCAGAACATTTCCATCATCCGCGCCCCTCCCCCCCGGAAATCAGTCAGTAGTCACTTCCTATTGCTCCCCCACTCCCCAACCACTGATCTCCTTTCTGTCTCTTTGGATCTGCCTATTATGGACATTTCAGGTAAATAGAATCATAAAATATGTGGACTTTTGTGACTTCCTTCTTTCCCTTGGCATAATGTTTTCAAGTGTCATCTGTGTCGTAGCATATATAGTACTTCATCCTTTTCATGACTAATATTCCAGTGCATGCAGTGCCCCGGTTTGTTTACCCGTTCACCAGCTGACGGACATGCAGGTTGCTGCCACCACACTACATGAGTGACACAGCCATGAACATTCACGTGCACGCTTTCGTGTGGACATAATATTTTCAATCCTCCCTGTGAGTAGAATTGCTGGGCCACCAAATATTTTTAATACGGGAAAGGAGCCAGTATTGAAACAATATCGAACAGCTTCTCTTTTTGATCTGAGACTTACATCTCAGGGCCAGCAATGCCAATATTGCTCTTTATTACCCAGGCTTCGCACAACAGTGCTGGCTCTGGAGACTGTGGCCTGATAATCATCTGTGATTTAGAGGTCAGAATCGTCAGGGTTTATGCCACAAAATTTACTGAATTTTTACTGTAGGCACTATACTAGCTCTGTGGGGATGCCAAAATGTCCAGGGACACAGCTCGTGCCCTGAACTTACCATTCCTTCGAAACAGCCTAAATATCCATCTGTATTGAACCGACTAAGTATGGTATAGCCACACAGTAGAATACTTTAGAGCAGTTGAAAAGAGGATCAAGTCAACATGTATTGACAGAGACTGAATGTCTGAGAGAAAAAGAGGTTATAGATTAGTGTGTATGGGACAAGCCCATTTTAATAAAGACATTCGTTTGTATATGCTCAGGCAAAATCTGGGAAGATCACAGCAGCCCGTCAACATTGTTTCTAGGAGGTAGGCATGGAAGGCTTTAGCTTTCAGCATCATATGTTCCCCTTAAACATTTTTACACTAGGTCTGCATGTCATTGAAATTCACTTAGGTCCCCCAATTCTGTTTCGGAAAAAAAAGGAATGAGAGATAAGAATTGTATCTGAATCACTAGATACCCACATGGGATATAATACTACATATCAGCACATGACTGAATGCCAAATAACTTTATGGACAATATAGAAAACTTCCAAGCTGCGTAAGCCCAGAGGCGAGAGAGCTTTTGGGGAAGCTCATGAAAGAAGAGTGGATCTTGGCTTGGACCTTAAGGGATTGTAACATTTATACTGTACTTCAGAGTTTATGGAGTGAAAGATAACATGTGTACTGCGTTCTTACCTGGTGCAGAGCACTGTAATGAACACTTGACCTATATTCCTTCTTGCAGTCCTCACAGAGGGATAGGTTCGATGATTACTCCCATTTTACAGCTGCGAGAGCTGAAATGTAGAAAGGCTAATCTGACCAGGCTCCCCTTGCTCTTAAATGCCAGAGGCAGGACTCAAAGCCTGCCTGATTTCAGAGTCCGAGTCCTATACTCTATTTTAATGGGACGAAGACGAAGGCCTGAAGAATTCACATATCTTGCCCGAGATCACACCACTAGTAAATTGGGGAGCCAGAATCTGAACTCAGGATAGTCAAGTAATTTGTCATGTCCATTAGACGGTTTTCTGAGCTGAGTTCCAGGCAGTGGACATCTGGGGGCCCCCAATGGGAAGCTGGAAGCTCTGGGTCCCAGTGGTATGTGAAACTTCCTACCACGCCCCCTTTCTTGAAGATCATGTAAATTTACCATGGTAGTATCCAGTGTTTCTCAGATTTATCTGACCATCTCTTTCAAGGGTATTAGTAACATCCCACAGATCGCACTTTGTGAAATGCAACCCCGAGCTTATATAAGGAGGCATGAGTGAAGGTGCGGTCCCGAACAGCTTCCTGTCTCTCCTTTAGTAGGTGAGAGTGTAAGAGTGTAGGCCCTAAGGCTTGGGTTGGAAGACTGTGAGGAAGGTTGTATTTGTTGGAACTATTGAGTCGAGTTTCCTGGATGGATTTGGGGCCTTATGTCTAACCATCTACACATTTTTCTGGCTCTTCCTGGAAGAGAAGACTTTCTAGAAGTCACTTTGCTAAGTTCTACCTGGAAGAACCTATCATATTCACCATCTCTGTGACTGACTGGTCTCAGTGAGTCATGGTTCACTATTGATAACCGTTTCATATTTCAGCCCTTCCCCACACTTCTTTAAAAAATATATATATGTTTTTATTGATCTTTAGAGAGAGAGGAAGGGAGAGGGATAGAGAAATAGAAATATCAAGGAGAAAGAAACATCATGGATAGGCTGCCTCCTGCACGCCCCGTACTGAGGATCAAGCCGGAACCCCAGCATGTGCCCTGAACAGGAATTAAACCAATGACCTTGTGGTTCATGGGTCAATATGCTCAACCACTGAACCACACCAGCCAGGGCCCCACAGTTCATACATGCAAATTACTCAACCCATGCCTCATCAGATTTCACATAGTGAACATTAGACGTTTCCAAGTGTTACCACCTTGGTCCCCCTGTAATATGTGCTATTTTTTGAGTGTAGTAAAATATACATAACATAAAATTTAGTATCGTAACCATTTTTAAGTGTACAGTTCAGTACTATTAAGTGCATTCATATTATTCCTGCAATCAATCTCCAGAACTCTTTTAAATTCATTCCATAAACGTTTATTGAACGCCCTCCATGGGACCTGGAGATGATTAATGCATGCTCCCTGCTCAGGCTGACAGGAAGGATGGATAAGAAAATCGGTGGCTACGTTAGTGTGGCCTGAGTTGTTGCGAGGTGCCCCTCACAGGTCTGGATCCCAGGGGGACTTCTGCCCTCCGGATGGGACACCATCGCCACCCATGCGAGGGCTCCTTCTCTTTGGGCATCTTGTTGGCTTCTTGCTGCTTGTTCCTCACCCTGTCACTCTCTGGAGTAGTTGTGCCACCTCCGCTCTCCAACCCAGGGAAAAGCCGGTGGATTTTGCCCATGTGAGAGCCAAGCTCTGTAGCCGCGCCCACGTGGCCTGGGGAAATGGGCGCTGCTGCCAGACCCAGGACTTCACCAAACCCCAAATCAACCGTTTGCCCAAATATAGTATCCTAGACCTTCCACTCATCATGTTTAAGCTAAATATACTGTTCTTGAGCCTGCAAGCTCAGCTTCCTCCAGGAATGCCTGCCTTCTGTGATTCTTCCTAAGTGTCTTTGGTCCGTTTTACTTCCTAAAAAATGACCGTGGTGACGTGGCCACAGTCCCAGACCAGGGGCATATGTAAAACTAAGCAGATTGGAGAGGACTGGCTCCCTGTCGCACTTGGTTTTGTGCATTTCCGTGGAGACCTCTTGAAAGTGAAAGACAGTTGTGGCATTCTTGTGTAGTACACAGAGCTCCTGATAGAGAAGACGGTTTATTACGGTGATTAACTCGCAGGCTCTTTTTCTCCTGAAAAACAGACTGCAGCCTTGAGGCCTTAGTCATCTGGATGTGTACCCTGCTTCTCCATCTCCCGGTGCCAGAGTGTGCTGGGCTTATAAATCCCAGGAAGCGGGTACGGGCTGGAGCAGGCTTGGAATTCAGATCGCCGGATTGCAGATATGTATCTTATAGATCCTCTCTAGATAACCATGCTCCAAGTTTTTTGCTCAGCAAAATGGGAATAAAAACAATTTTGCCTTTTTCATTGGGTTTTTGAAAGGATCCAGTGACAATGCACGTACTTCACTTTCCACAGAGCTTGACGTACTGTAAGGACTCCAGCGATGTTAGTTACTCACGGATGTTAATGAATTAATTGCTTGACTGTTGCAGCCGTCACTAGGCTGCCGTTTTATCTGTGCCTCTCATTTTCATGCTGTGGTTCTGTGGAGTCTGTATAACTCCCGCACCAGGTACACCTTTTACACTCAAACATTGTGTCTGGGCCACCAAGACCATTAAGCGAAGTGTAGGTTGAGTTCGCTTGCTGAGGGCTTCTCCTTGGTGAGCTCAGAGCCGGAGCCCCGCCCACGGTTCTCCCATGAATGCCCACCCTCAGGAGCCTCTCACCGGTTCCCTGTCTCAAAGACCAAATGGCTTCAGTACTGCTGTCTCCCTTCCCCACTTGGAAGAAAACCATGACAGTAAAGTAAGTGAAGATCAACCGCTTGAAATGTTTTACCCTGACCTCACTGTCACTGCATTTTTTAAAATAATGGGATTTTTGCATCTTACAGGTTATTTTTTGTTGAAGAACTTTCTTTGCTGTTTGAACACCACTTTTATAAATAGACTTCTTTCAGGCTCTCCCACTTAGCACTGGTCTAATGTCTGCTCTGTTCTTATGCCTGGTCATTATGGTTTTTCATGATTGTAATAAAAATGCACAGACCAAATTCTGCTTTTTCTCCCCACTCAATGTTACACCCAAATATTTTGAGATGCTAGTATTTTAAAAAGATGAGGTTGTTAAAGGATTTGTTAGTCAATTTAAAGTGGTAACATAATTCTGTATGCACTGTCATAGATGACGTCCAAATCATATGGTTGTAGTTTGTTTTTCTTTAAAAAGAAGATTACAGAATGACATATTGTGGTCGACCTTTTTCTGTAAAAGTTTGGATTTGCTTTGTTTTTATAAAAAGGTATCTCTGAGGATAATCATCAATATATAGATCAGTGTTTTTCTCTGTAGTAGGATTTCAAATAATTTCTTTTCTCCATGCACTTACGTGTGTGGTGTGGTATGGTGTGTGTGTGTGTGTGTGTGTGTGTGTGTGTGTGTGTGTGTGTGGTGTGTGGTGTGGTGTGTATTCAATGAAATGTACAGCATTTTGATGATCAGAAAAGGCACATTAAAGCAGTTTTCATTTTGGAAATGGAAAGAAGGAAGGTTTGGTGTAGTGACAGGCTGTGTGGAGAGCAGGAGAGGTGGGTGGAGTGAGGGTGAGAAGCTGGAGCATGGAGTGGAGTTGGGATGCGGGAGAGAGGGAGGGAGGACACAGGAGCAGGAGGAGGGAGTGCGGCAGAGTGTCCAGGAGATGCTGGTGAGGTAAGTCCTTGCCCTTGGTGCTAGAGATGTCACTCCCACCTACGACACATAAAAGCTTTTCAGAAGGCTCTTGAAGAATAGCTCACAGGAGGAAATGGGTACATTTTAAACCAGAGAAGGCAATACAGAAAGCATCAAGAAAAACGCAAGTCAGCATTGACTAGAAGTGGAAATGAAACTTCTCAGTTGCAGATAGTAACTGACCAAGTCACATGAATGAGGTGGCCTGTGGTAAAATGTAAGCTTTAGAAACAGCAGCTGGAAATGTCAAGTGTCAGTCCTGACACAGCAGCCCATTGTTGCCCCGTTGTGGGGCTGTGGAAATGAGCCACCCAGTCTGCTGTTGGGTGAGACCTATTCACTTGGACTCCACAGGGCCTCCCTACCTTTCTAGGGGTGCAGTAAGCAGGGATGGGGATAGGGCAGGATGGTAACCTTTGGAAACTTCGTGAAGTTAGAGGACTTGACTGCCATGAGTCGTCTTGGGGCCGACAGCCTGTTGCTCAGTGCTGATGAGTTGGGCAGGTGGCTCTGCTTTCCTGCCCTGTCTGGTGGAGGTGAAGCTGTTGCTCCTGGATTTATGGAGGTGGAGAGGGGAGGGATGGGACAGTGGGGCCTCCAGTGGCTTCCCACCTGGAAGATACACAGGAAATGACACATGACAAAGCCAAGAATAATAAGAAGAAAAATAAGAAAATTGTTACTTATTGAATACTGGGATGTGCCAGGCCTTGTGCTAGACTTGACCTTCTAATCCCCTCAACAACCTTCTTTAATAGGCTGTTATCTGTCTCTATACTGAGCAAGCTGAACAACTCCATCTCAGATTCAGTGAGGGCAGAATTGGGATTTTAACACAGGGTTTTCCGAATTCAAAATCTAGGCTCATAGCCATTGTTCTCTCCTGCCTCTCAGCGAGGAGGTACAGGTAGTTGGTGCTTCGGGTGTGAGGGAAGGAAGCAGCATGAGTGCAGGTGATGGGATGGGGGAGAAGGCTTCCAGAGCAGTCAGGTCAGAGCTGGCCCTTGAAGGAAAGTCAAGTTAGAGACACAAATGAAGGCAGAACAGAGGGCTGTTGGTCCAGGCAAGAAAAGGTGTTCAGAAGTTCTAAGAAAGTAGTTAATAGATGAAATGCTACAAAAGTTCTTGGGCCAGATAGGCTTGGGAAATAGGTTTCTTCGCTTTAGGACTTGTCAGCGCCTTTAATATGATGGTAATGTATATTGTATATCTGCACCAAACATATTTGTTGACCTGGGAGAGTATTTCATGGGATAATATTCTAGAATACTCTTTAGAACACCCAGGGCTGTGGTATGGAGTTCCTTTGGGAATTGTGATAATCATGGGTGGGGAGGTCCGAGGTTCGGTAATGTCAGATTAAAGAGAGAGTAGTATCCTATAAGCTGTGTGGATCCATTAAGGCAGCGGTTCTCAATCTGTGGGTCACGACCCCTTTGAGGGCCAAACGACCCTTTCACAGAGGTCACCTAAATACATCCTGCATATCAGATATTTACATTAGGATTCAGAACAGTCGCAACATTACAGTTATAAAGTAGCAACGAAAATAATTTTATGGTTGGGGGTCACTATAACATGAGGAACTGTAGTAAAGGGTCGCAGCATTAGGAAGGTTGAGAACCACTGCATTAAGGGGTTGTCTGCTTATTTTACCAATAACCTGGCTATTGTGTCTTGGATGGTTGGGAGGGAGGAAGGAGAGTTGCCTTCTGAGGCAGATAATCTAGCTAGAAGCCTCTTCATGGGCTGCTGAGAGATGATGGTGTGAAGCGCTGGAATAGCACTGAGAGGAGAAATAATGGATTTAGTAACATAATAAAGAAAAAGCCAACAGGTGGCTATACAGGAAGGTGGGGAGTCCTTGACTGCAGTCTGGGACATGGGCAAAAATAGGGCTGTCTCTGGCCCCAGCTTTTGTAGTAAAGACACAAGATTTGCTTATATAATGCTACTAGAGTCCTGGTGCATGAAATTTGTGCGCTCGGGGAGGGGCTCTCAGCCCAGCCTGCACCCTCCCACAGTCCGGAAGCCCAAGGGGAATGGGCCTAAGCTGACAGTCAGACATCCTTAGTGCTGCCAGGGTGGTGGGAGAGGCTCCTGCCACCACCGCTGTGCTCACCAGCCATGAGCCCAGCTTCTGGCTGAGCTGCTCTTCCCCTGTGGGAGTGCACTGACCACCAGGGGGCAGCTTCTGTGTTGAGCATCTGCCCCATAGTGGTCAGTGCACCTCATAGCAACTGGTCGTTCCGCCATTCAGTTGATTTGCATATTAGCCTTTTATAATATAGGATAGGATAGGATTAGCTAGTGTTACCCCAAAATGTAATTTTTTCAATGCAAAGTGATATTTGGCATGGGGAATGGGAGTTGATGTGCTGTCTAAGTGAAGATGCAGGACTGGCCCTTAGGACAAAGATGTGGGTAAGAAGAATATATCTGAGTGTCACTGAAATAGACACCCATTTATGGCAGGGATTTCTAAGAGGCGAGAAGGGCCAGACCTGAACTCTGCACCTTAGGGGAATCCCTGTCCTGGGAGTGTGTAGAAGACTCATGGAGGCAAAGGGACTTGAAAAGACCCTCTGAAAAGGTGAGATCTAGTGATGGAGACGGCAGGAGGCTGAGGCTCAACATCTGGTTTGTGGCTGAGCTGCCCAAGGACAGGTCTCCTGCCCCCACCAATGCTTTTCTCCGTTTGCTCTTCACCGCTGCCTGCTTCCTCTTCTCAGTGGTATATATAGCATCTGGGGTTCAGATAGTGCAGGTGCCTCAGTAGGGCTGCAGGTGGCTTTCCTAGCAGGTGTGGCCACCAGCGCCCTTCAGGACTTTTGACTTCATTCTGTTCTTGTCCCCCAATCCCCTCCCACCCCAATCCTGTCCCCGTGCCCTCTGCAGGGCTGCAGAGGGGCCTAAAGGCTGTGGTCTTGTCCAGTGGGCCGTCTCCTGTGAATCCTTGCCCTCTGGGCTTTGCCTGGAGAGCCTGAAGCCTGTCTGTAGGGCTGGAGGCCAGGATGGCTGCCTGGGACTGCTGGCTATCTGTGCTCTCCCCGCCCTTGGCCTCTGTCTGGGGCTGTACGTGGCCCAGGGCCTGCTTGTCAGCACGTGGCTTGGGTTTCCGTGTTAACGTTCCCAAATTGGGATTGCAGAGGATTGAGTGTCCATGCCGGTCTGATCACGCTGAGCCTTCTCGAGCAGCCAGCTGCGAAACTTTCAAAGGGCTGTGTGTAATTGCTTTGGGGGACGTGGGGGTGGGAGTGCAGGGAGACTGAGATGGGGACAAAGAAGTCAGTTTTTTAAAGGAAAAAAATAAATGAGCTTAACAGCCTTGGGCCATTTGGGTGGGGCGTGGTGCTTGGGCACACTGAAACTCTTCCGTCTTCCCTTCATATTTTTCCACTTCCAGAGGCTAGCGCCTTACTGACCCCTGCAGACCCCCCTCTGTGTAAATACAGCCTCTGTCTCCCACCCCCTCCTTCATTACGCATGCCTTTAATCTGACCCATCTCCAGGTCCCCAGCTGGCAGAGACTCAGCAGATTCCAAACCCCAGCTGGTGCCGGAGTGTTTACACGGGCGGGGAAGCTTGGCAGACAACCCGCCCCCAGGCTACTCAGCTGTAGGAAAAGGTAGAAAGACATCCCAGAGATAAGTGGCCCGTTTGTTTTTGGACTCTCCCCCCTCCCTCATTCGCTCTCCCCCTCCTGCCCACCCTCACTCCAATTCCTGCTCCATCCTGAAAAAATAGAAGGTAAAAGAATCTCTTTGTGTCCCAGGAGTACTGAGCTAGGGACTCCCTGCTCATCCCTCCCACCCAGTAACCCTTTCTGCAGCGCTCCGAGCACACAGAACAGGGCCTTCCGCTTCGCTGGAGCAGATTGAATATTATTTAAACACATGATTTATCAGTATAAAGTCAGACCCCACTCACAGTGGGTATTGCTCTTTCAAGATCAGAACTAAAAGCTGTGTGGCTGGATGTTCACGAGGCCACACCTGGGAGTCATTGCTGCAGCCTCAGGTCCCTGGTGTCCTCAAGAATCTATGTCCCCCGACCCCTGAGACACTGGGACAGGTGGTCACTAGCCCATAGCAGGCGTTTGTCTTGGTCCGAGTTTGTGAGAAGCCAGTCCCAGGGTATCCTGCACAAAGCAAGCCTATTCTGATCCTAGTTGTCTTACACTGTGGGTCATTAGGAACTTAGCGGGCCCTTAGGAGGTGGCTGTCTGTCCGCCACCCACTGGTTCCCCAGTATGTAGGGAAGGACCTTTGCCGACTTGGAGTGGCCTGTTGCCAGTGGTTGTATAGACCAGGTTAGTTATTATCAGGTGGTGGTAGTATTAAGCCTTTTATTTGAGGAGCACAACTGAATGAGTCAGGGTCCCACAAGAAACAGATGGGGTCATTCAGGAAAGGTTGCTAAAGGCAGTATTAACGTGTGGAGACAGGAGCAGGGGAAACAGACCCAGGGCAGTAAAACACCCTACCTCTTGCAAAAGTGGGGCGATAGCCCAAAGCCTGAAGGGATGGGGATGGAGTAGATAAAGAACTTTTAAGAGGTCATGGAGAGAGAAGGTGAGGGAGAGAGGATGAGGGTGAGATAATGCAAGCGAGCTGCAGCCAAAGGAGAGGAGAGGACCCTTGGTGGGCTCCAGTCCCTGCCACATCTGCCCAGCAGGGCCACACCGGTGAGAACACCCTCCTCTGCTGTCTCATCGCCATCAGATTCAGGTGGAGCCAGAGTCAGGAAGCCCATTGATGAACTCCATAACGGATATCCATAAAGGCCATCTTCTCTGTGCTCTGGGACACAGGGCAGGGCGGAGAATGGGCTTGGAGGGGCAAATGGAGAATTATCCAGCTCACTAGCCTTATAGCTTCTGTTCTATCTCCTCTTTGAATCCTGCCTCATTCACACCCACAGGCCATCAGAAAGGATGGCACAGTGAGACTGGTGCTTCCGAAATGCTACAAACTCTGGCTTTTTAGACAGATGTTTCCTGATTGCAATAAGCCAAATAGTGTAACACAGCTGCTTTAAGCTACTTATTGCCCTGATCTCTGGTGAGATAAGGATCACCATTGGTTCTTAAAAGTGACAGCACATTAAATGCCTCCACTTCCATCTTTTGGGGCTAGTTCACATCATACTCAAGTACCACTTAAACCCATTTCCTTCTCCTACCCTAGTGCTTTGCACACTCAGCCTAGTGTAGCATAAATGGGATTCTAATCACCGTGTCCAATTACCACTAGTCTTTGAATGTCTGTATCCAACAGGAAACAGACTTTCTTGACAGTTTCTCTTGAAGGAGCTTAGATTGACTTGTCCATTAGGTAACTGATAAAATTTAATTGGTAAGCTATGACATATGGGGCAGCTTTTAGTGTTTTGTGGTTAGATACAAAAACTTTGAATTTTTATAGCAGTGACAATAACAGAATTGCCTCTTAAATTTGCAGGAAGCAATTGTTTCTTTACCTGGGCTGCAGTCATTTGGGGAGCAGATTTGAAATGCGCACTATGCTGGAATTGAGGACATCTCCATGAACACAGGAGACAAAGACAGTTGACTTTGGGGCCCAGTAGCTTTTAGAACAATCGAATGAATGGATGAATGAATAAAAGCTTTAAGGGGTCGGAAGGTTGGATTTGGTTTCCTCTTGCCATTTTAGACTAGCTTGTTTGAAACAAATGGAGACAGCTGAGATCTAAAGTTGGCCCACACAGTGGACGGTCCCCAAAGTTGCCATGACTTCATTAAGCTAGACCAGGGATTTTTCAACCTGTGTGCCAAGAGAACTTTTAAAACATGCAATACCTGATTATTTAGCGAGGGGCGCTGACCTCTTTTCCCTTATCAGGGGTGAGGAACCTTTTTTCGGCCAAGGGCCATTTGGATATTTATAACATTCACTTAATATAATTCACTTAATGTAAATTTACATTGCTATGGAAGAAGCTCCTAAATTCATTGAATTTGGAGTTCCACCTGCTGTTGGTTTGGCAAGGCCAGACCACATGATTTCATGGGCCAATGGGTCGTGAGGTTATCCCGCTTCTGAGGCTCTTTCGCTGTGTGCCTCTGGGCAAGTGTCTTAAGCATTCTGAACCTCACTTGTTCTGTTCAATGGGCCTCTGGAAGGATTAAATGAGGTAGTTCCCGTAAGTATTTAGAGCAATTTCTGGCACACAGTAGGAGTCAGTAAATAGCAGTAGTGGTTGCTTTTAGAGTTGGAGGTTAAACGATGTCATCTTATTTGGTGTTTAGCCCAGGGCCTGGCAATTAATAAGATCGCTCACAGTAGTTGTTCCTTACAGGATCGTTGGGGTTCCATGAGTTAATCGTATGAAGTGCCACAACCTTGCCTGGCTCACAGTCACTGTTCAAAAAAGGGTGTGAGTTTTATCATTTCTGAAATCAGGAAGCTGGACTGCATGGATGGCTTAGCTCCTGAATTTGGTGTCTGAGCCTTTGAGGGAAGTGGATCTTATAATTTTGGGCATGTCCTGTAGCATTGTGCCTTGCCCAGAGCATGTGCTCAGTAACTATTTTGTGATTGAAGAATTTATTTTATATATTTTTAAATTGTTTTTCCAGGGACAGTGCAAAATGAAGACATGTTTCTGGGGTGTGAAAGTATCTTACTAGCCAGCTTTGTACACTCACATCCACACATGTGCATGCACACATACACATGTGCACACACACACACATCTGATGCTTTCCTTGACACACCTGTTTGAAACCCTGTGTGGCCATTGTAAGATCCAGGAGGGAGCCCTGGAACCACCCCTGCGGCTGCAGAAGCAGTCACTGCAGGCCTTACCCGTGCACTCTGATCCATGGTCGGGTTCTTACCTGTATGTCTGTGGGTTCTGATTCTGAACCCCATCAGTTCAGCCAGAGACAGGAAAGGCTGATAGACTGACAGGAAGCTGGAGGTCTCCTGGTGACCTTCTGGCTGGCACTCTGACAGCGTCCCGCCTTGGAACCTGCAGAATAGCCATCCTCTTGTCAATCACGCTTGGGACGTGAATGGAATAAAGTCATGCTGAGGGTGGCAGCGTGGCACTGGTTCAGAAGAATTCACTCAATAGATAGCAGAGACATTTCCCAGCCTGTTGCGAATATACGCAGGGCAGGGAGGATGCTAATTTTATTTTTGTCTCTCTCCCCAAGTCCTTCCTTTTCCTCTTCAACTTCCTGTTTATCTCCTCGGAATCACATCAATTCCAGAGGGATGAATGGAGCATCTTCTCTGTATCTGGACAAGTGTCAGAACGTCAGAGGGAGCAGAGACCTTGTGGAATGGGAGGCAGGGGGTCCTACAGGGGAGCTGCCAGGACCAGTGCTTCCCCTTCCCCTGGGCACCCCTCTCCTGTGGTCCTGGATCTCACTTCCTGAAGAAATACCCCTTGACTTGAAGTATTTCTCTGTGGTTCCCCCCTTACTTTCCTTTATACCCACCCATTTTTCCCCCTCACCTTCCACCCCTCAAGATCTTGGCCATCCAGACCAGCAGTCTAGTCCTCGGTCTCCACTCTGCCATGGCCAGTTCACCATGTCCACCAGCTTCTGCTTTCTCCTTTCCTTCAGTGTTCACTTAGTAGGGTCCCCAGGGACCTTTGGTTCCTGAATCTGGTGGACTCTTCATGCCATCATTTGTTCCACAAATACTTATTGAGGCCCCACTGTGTCCTAAGCACCCTCCCAGCCACTTAAGATTATCAGAAAAGATAATCTTAAGACCACTGCCCCTGTGCAGCCCATGTGCTGGTCCCAGGTTGGCTGGTCCTCCCTGGAGTGCTCCTCCCTTGGCTGCCTGGGGAGAGGGGGATGTGGGGGACTCTGACTGCTCCGTTTCAGTCTTCTCTCCCCACTTCCCAGCCCTGGGCTGCTGCTCTTTTCTCTCTCGGGTTGATGACCCCACCATCCACACATCCACACATCCACATCTGCTTCCTGAACAAGGCCAGGGCACTGCTCGTGACCACCCCTCACCTTCGTTGATTGTGCCACTGAGACCTGCCTAGCGCTGTCCTGTGTTATTGTTGCCTTTGCCTTTGTCCAGGCCTGGTTATGCCTTCTTGCAGCAGCCTCCTTCCTAACGGGTCTCCACGCTGCCCAACTCACCTCTCCTTCCCCAGCCCGTCCTCTACACCCTTTGCAGAATGAGCTCTGCAGTGGAAACCTCGTGCTATTCCTGCCTAAAATCGTGAGTGGCTACCTCCCACATGTAGGATAAAGCCCAATTTTTATATCGGACATAAAGGACCCTTCATAGACCTGGTTCCTGGCAGCCTTCGGGCCTCATCACCTTTCACACACACAGACCATTCCTTTTCCCTGGGATTCATATTTCTCCTACTTCTTCCCTTGGTACATGCAGCTCCCTTCCTGCCCTCTTTTGCTCTGTGTGTCCCTTTGGAACATAGGTCAGGCAGAACCTCCTTGGGGGGTGGGGGTGGGGCGGAGAAGGGGACTCTGTCCTTGTCCTGGTTAAGGAGATCCCTCTGGTCCTCTGAACTGCCTGCCTGTACACTCTAGTAATGACTGTTCGCTTACTGGCTTGACTGACTGACTGACTCTGAAGTTTTGTGGTGCCTTTCTTGCCTGGGAGGGTGTTTGGAGTGGAAGGGTAGAGGCATTTCTGTGCCTGGGAATTGTGGGGGCAGAGCTTGGAAAAGCATGGCTGGGTACCTGTGGAGTCCTGGATGCCAGGCAGGGGTCCTCCTTCTCTCCCAGGCACTAGGGACTGTGGAATAGGGTCTCTGGTGTTTTAGAAAGGTGGTTCTTAGTCTCTCCCAGGGCAGTCAGGGAAGATGGCAGAGACAGGACTTGAGCATAGTGCTTTCTTTAATCTACCCTCTGCAGGCCCTGGCCTTAGTTCCTGCCTCCGGTGCATGTCCAGTAGGGAACAGATCCATGCTCCTTCCCCTCCCTACAGGCTTTGGCAGGGAGAGCCTTTCCTCTTTCCCTCCTCCTCTGTGTGTGTTTACGTGTATCCTCCCATTCTTCTGCATAAAGATGATCTGTGCCTTATAGCCGAAGCCTAATATCACTGGTGTCCCAGGCAGTTCCTCTTGTTCAGCGGGTCTGGGGCGGAGGACACCTGGCCTCCAGGCTCTTGCTCTGAGGCCCAGATTCATTAGGAAGTGGGTTGTTGCACGTTGAGCCTCAGGTGAGGGTGGCTACACAACCTGGGGGTGCTCGGAGAACCAGCCAAGGCTGAGGTCTAGCCTCTCCTCTGATGTTTGTTTTTCTTCCCAGGCTGCCTTTCCCCTGTGTGAGGCCACATCCAGCCTCCTGGGGTGCTGAGAGGCTGACAAAAGCATCATGCATTTTTACATGGTGTTTGAAATACCACTTTCAGTTAGTAGAGTGAAATTTTGTAGTAATGTGTATTGCTAACTGTGTGTGTGTGTGTGTGTGTGTGTCAGAGAGAGAGAGAGAGAGAGAGAGAGAGAGAGAGAGAGAGAGAAAGAGAAAGAGAAAGAGAGAGAGAGAGATATCCTGGCATACCGCATGCAACAAATCTTGACATTTGACTGATTTGACTGGACTGTTTATTGGGTTTAGGGGTATGGGGGGACTGGTTTGTGGCAGAGTATGGATCGTGTTCATTTCGGGCGGTGCCTTTGGGGCTAGAGTTGTATTTTCCGTTTATCTGTAGCACATTTTTTCTAGCAACTCTTGCCTTTTATGTTGTTGTTTTCCTTCTCCACTTTGAAGACGATTCACAATATTCCCTTGTGAATAGTATTTGCTGACAAACGGGTATTTGAGTGCTGGATGTTTTTCATGAACCTTCCTGGCCTTGGTTTAAGTCAACTGAACCAGATCGTCATCATTAGATTCTGCTTATCAGGTGCCGTCATGCAGGTGGTCCCTGGCAGGTCTTTGAGGACTCACCCAGCCTGGGCCAGATGCCAGTCCAGAATGGGGCTCATTGCCTGGCCCCTAGGGGCAGGATGCATTGTGTAACGCAAGGTGGTAGGGAATAAAGGTGAGTCAGAATCAAGATGCACATGGCAGTGTCCCTGGGCCTGACCCCACCTTCCTGCTGTGTTCGGAAGAGGAGGGCTGTTAGTGGTCTTCGGATGGTACCTTGGTGGCAATTTTTTGGACCCATCACCTAATGTCTTTCATTAACACCCTTTAGTGAAGTAAGGGTGTGTAGAAAGGGGCCAACAGAGATTACACAACTAAACTTCCTACAGAATGGCTTATTTTCAAAACTCATTTATTTGCCTTCCAGCCCTGTTTGCGCAGTTTAAATATGGGTGGAGGTGGACTCTGGGTTAGGACCTGACACAAACACCAGAGGATCTGAAGGCTCGCTGTGCAAACAGACCTGGTTTATGGTGTCTAGAGGCAGCTTTGCTTTGCTCCGACTCTGAACTCAAAGTTCATTTTTCTAGCAAACTCTAATCCACGGGCCTGGTTCTTCCGTCCAAACATGGGCATCGACACGCTGATGTTCTGAGTAGGAAACACTCCAGATGGTAGAGAATAATTACAAGTGGTTGCAGTAGATGACTGTCTGCCTACTGTTTCTTTCCCTAGGCGTCAACAGGCAAATTTAGGCAAATGCACCCTGCCTGGTCCAGCTTCCCCGGGTCTTCCGAGCCCCTGAATAATCCTTTCATTTCCCCAAATACCAGGACATGCCAAGTTCCTTGGGCCCTGGCACCCACGCTTGCCGACGGCCAATGATTAGTGACTGGCTGTCATAGACACATCCATGATCATTAAATCCCGCCCCCTCCCTTTTTGTTTCCTGCCTTATGGAGCTAAAGCGTCTTTAAGAACAGCAGCCAAGATGACTGGATGTATTGGTGCAGTGGTCCCTTTTCTGAAATCAAGTCTAAAATGTTACCTAAACTCTTCGAAAACCACTTGCAAACTAAAACTCTACACTCTGAAACCCTTTTTTCCCTGTTTATTTTGTTATTATTTAATTAATTTATTTTGTTAATCCTCACATGATATTTTTCCATTATTTTCTTTCTTTTTTTTTTTTTTTTATTAATCTTCACCCGAGGATATTTTCCCATTGATTTTTAGAGAGAGTAGAAGAGAAAGGGAAAGACAGAGAAATACCAGTGTGAGAGAAACATGGATTGGTTGCCTCCTGCATGCACCCTGACCAGGGCATGGGCTGGGGAGGAGCCTGCAACCGAGTACATGCCCTTGACCTGAATCGAACCCAGGACCCTTTGGTCCGCAGGCCGACACTCTATCCAATGAGCCAAAACGGCTAGAGCTCCATTGATTTTTAGAGAGAGAGAGCAAGGGAGGGGGGGACTCAGAAAACAGTGCAAGAGGGACACATTGACTGGTTGCCTCTGGCACGGCCCGACTGGAGCAGAGATGGAGCCCGCAATGGAAGTATGTATCCTTGACTGGAATCGAACCCATGACCCTTCAGCCCCAGGGCTGACGCTCTAACCACTGAGAAAGCTGGCTAGGGCTGACTTTCATTTTTAAGATAATGCATCTGAACAGGTGGCTTTTGGCCAAAAGTAAAAATAATTTGTCCTGATCCATGTGTGTGTTTATGGATATCCACAAAGCAGCCGGTACTCTGAACTTTGCCATGTGGTACAGGAGAAATGCATTTTAAAAACACCGATGGTCTTAACAGTTATTTTCTGTGCTCACTTCTTCATTTTTAGCTTCCATGAGGACTTATTTATGAGTATGCTGTGCTATAAATAAGAGGAAAGCTATTGGGGGGAGGTGAAGAAGAATGAAGTATATAGTCAAGCAAGGGTACTGGATATATTGATCCAGGGCTCTTGTTTTCGAGGGAGAAGATGAGGATATATATACATACATATATAGATATAGATATAGATATAGATATAGATATAGATATAGATATAGATATAGAAAGATAGATATAGATAGATATAGATATATAGAGATATAGATATATAGATTATAGATATATAGATATATATAGATATAGATAGATATATCCTTCAGAGAATAAATGTATTTCATGAGAATATATATATATATATATATATATATATATATATATATTTGTAAATAGGTTTTTACTGATTTTTTAGAGAGAGAGAAAGGGAGAAGGAGAGAGAGATAAAAATATCAATGAGAGAAATACTGATTGGCTGCCTCCTGCGTGCCCCCCACTGGAGATTGAACCCACAACCTGGGCATGTTCCCTGATTGAGAATCAAACTGGCAACCTCTTGACACACAGGACGATGCTCAATCCACTTAGTCACACCAGCCAGACAAGAGAATGCATATATTTTATATAAGGTTGTCTGTAAGGCACATAGTATGTCAAATTCAATCTATGCAAGTATAGACTGCATAAATATGCAGTCTTCTTAAGTTATAATTTAGTTGTGGATATGTAGGAAGTGGGGATGGGCTGTCCGTAGGCCACCTCCTGATTTTTGGTACCTCATTTATGGCCCAAACTGGGATAAATAGCATGGTAAGTTCAATCTTCATAAGCCTAAGTTCAAAGATATTCAAAACTCTATAAGTGGCTCTTCTAAATTTCTCTTTATCTCAATATAAAGTTTAGACTTTGGGATCGATAAATATAATAAAGCAAGTAATATTTTATTGTGGCTATTCTGATTATGGGTTTTTCTCATAAATACACGTCCCTTTTTAATCTAATGTAAAACGGTGATTGTGGCATTAATAGTGAGGCTAGCCCTAACTGGTTTGGCCCAGTGGATATAGCGTTGGCCTGAAGACTCAAGGGTCCCAGGTTCGATTCCAGTCAAGGGCATGTACCTTGGTTGCGGGCACATCCCTAGTAGGGGGTGTGCAGGTGGCAGCTGATCAATGTTTCTCTCTCATCGATGTTTCTAACTCTCTATCCCTCTTCCTTCCTCTCTGTAAAAAATCAATAAAATATATATTTTTAAAAAATAGACTGTTTAGCATTGTGAACATCTTGTAGAGAATCTGTTGTGTGTGTGTGTTTAGCTTTGCTTAATTCTTACAGCAAGGCAGGTTTTCAAGTGAGGAAACCAGAATCTCTAGGCATTTCAAAAAGCCACACCGAAAGGTACTGTCAGCACTCAGCACCCTGGTTTCAGGCGCACAGCCCCCCAGCAGCTTCTGTTCATCCCAAACAGAGAATTTCAGAAAGTAAGAGTGAAAAGCATGTTTGTTTCCGCTGCGTCTGCCGTTTGCTTGGAGACGGACAAGCTGCAAACCACGTACATCAAGTCCCTGCCATGGACGCGCTGGGCAGGTGACGACGAGTGGACTCGGGCTTCCCATGAAGCAAGAGCTCAGGAGCAGACACGCCAGGAAAGAAGGGCTCAAAGACTCTTCTATTAAAACACACACACACACACAGCCTCTTCCCCACCAATTGGGCGTAACTTTCAAATGTTTTCCTGTCTGACCGAAATTTTCCTATCCACCACCTCAGCAGAAAGATGCAAAATCAATTTGGGGGAAGCTGGAGTCGAGGCTGCTTGGCTTCCTGAGACTAGGCTGAGCGGGGAGAGGAGCTTTCAGTGGGCTTCTGAGGAGGAAGGAAACGGGCGGCCTCGCTGCCACCCAGAGGGGGGTCTGGTTTGGCCACATGCTACTGCTCACTGTGTTTCAGCCCTTAGGTCCTGTGCATGGGACAGGCGCGGCTTGGAGCCGAGCTGCTCCTGTGAAAGCAACGTCCCGTTTGTGTGCTGCCCTGCTCTGGGCGGCTTGTCTGCCAACAGCCCTTCCCAAGTGCCAGCTTGTGGCTGCGTCTGCCAGGAAACGAACAGAATAAACCAAACCAAAGGATTAAATACGATCTCAAAGGAAAGCGATGAGACTGCCTTCATCGCAGTCCTTATCTTTTCTCTTTGGTGCCCAGGTATCAGCTTGCAGTGGCAAGAGAACAGATGGGCCTTCGGAACCCTAGGTGTGCGCCATGGCCGTGCCCGGCAGGCTGGTGGTTAACACAGGCGGGTGACTTACTTTCTCATACCAGGCCTCGTCTTCACAAGGGGGAGAAGCAGTCACAGTTTAAACTCTTGGGAAGACGTCTTCTCTGAGGAAGGCTGTGTTTTAGGTGTTGACGAATTAATGGAATGAGAGCCTTTTGCAGCTGAGGCTGAAGAGGCCCTTTAAAAACATCCATTCTGACCACTCCGGTTGGCTTTGTCCTTCCCATGGGTCTGTAGTGGGGATGTTGTTAGTATCTACCATAACATTAACTGCCATGGCTATAATGGTTGTTAATGGATGAAAAAACAGGTCCTACTTGCCTTAGGTCACCCAGCTGCCCTGCAGCTGAACTGGGCCTGGAGTCCAAGTTCACCACACTTTGCGGAAAGCAGCTGTTTCAGTACATTCTTGCTCTCCTGTAGCAAGAGCTCAGATGCATGTGCTCCTAACAGAACACGGTGTTATGGCTACACAAGCACGCTCAGTGTCATTGCATTTGTGCTGGATGCCCTGTTTTAGTTAAAAGTTCAGTGAAACTGTGTGTGTGTGTGTGTGAGAGAGAGAGAGAGAGAGAGAGAGAGAGAGAGAGAGAGAGAGAGAGAGAGAGAGGTGCCCCCTCCAACATGATTTAGTACTCTCCCTTTGCATTAGTGTATTAGCACATTGTCACTTTTAACCTTTCACTCACTGAGTCTGGCATTTAAAATGCTATTAAACTCAATAATGTTTCCTATAAACAGCCTTAGAGGGGTGGGAAATAATTGGAATGACATTTTTAATAGGCTTCTGTTTCTCAGCCCTCTGTGTGTGCAGAGAGGAGCTTATTCAGTGCTTTGTTCCTGGTCTGAGGTTGCGAGAGGGTTGTGGAGTGAATTTCTGGGGTGCAAAGGGTCTTTTAAAGCACAGAGAGTGGTTTTTATGCTGGAAAAGTAGTGTTGCTTTTCCCAATAGTTTTTTTGTTTTTTTAACTAATGGACATAGTGAATCCGGGAGCTGGTCACTCCCTCCTCCTCCAGGTGGCTTCCAGACAGCTGCAGTGGGTCTCAACCTTCTGGCCCTTTAAATACAGCTCCTCATGTTGTGACCCAACCATAAAATAACTGCAATGTTGCTACTGTTATGAACCGTAATATAAATATCTGATATGCAGGATGGTCTTAGGCGACCCCTGTGAAAGGGTCGTTCGACCGCCAAAGGGGTCGCGACCCACAGGTTGAGAACTGCTGGGTTAGAGGCAGCTTCCTGGCCACCGTAGCCAATGAGCAGGACTCTCTGGAATGCATTTTTACGGATCAGTCTCATTCCTTGCTTCTTCTCTTTGCCTTCCCATATATTTTTTTGGCCCTCTCCTGCCTCTCTTTTATTTTTGCCGTTCAGTTGTATGTGCTGTGCTGTATGTATCCTACGTTTGTTTTTGGAACAAACTTAAAAAATCAAATTGAATATTGTAAAATCGTGAGGTCTTGGTAGGCCAGTTTACTTCTCTCTGCCCCAGGTTTAGCTTCTTTCTCCATAAAACAGGAGAGCTGACAGCATCTTGCTCTGAGACATGGTCAGGTGGCGCATGCATAGCTCCTACAGCAGAAGATGCACAGTTTGGAATGGTTTCTGCGGCTATAACGAGGGGGTGGGGCTGGAAAAATACTGGAATCCAGTATGTCTGCCTTAATCCTCTTCTCTCAGGATCGTGTTAAGACAACACGTGTTAACCATTCACCTGTGTTTACTAAGTCCTGTGGTTGCTTGTAGTATTAGTTCGTCAAGTATGTATCATTGAGCCCTGACCAGGGGGCCCAGTTGGTTGGAGAGTCGTCCGTCCCATGGACCATACCTAGGTTGCGGGTTCAATCCCTGGTTGGGCGAGTACGGAGGCAACCGATTGATGTTTCTCTCTCTCACCTTGATGTTTCACTCTCTCTTCCTCTCTAGAAAATAAATAAAAACATATCCTTTGGTGAGGATTAAAAACAAACACATATTGTTGAGATGCCCTCAGTGGTTCTCAGCCTTCCTAATGCCGCGACCCTTTAATACAGTTCCTCATGTTGTGGTGACTCCCCAACCATAAATTTATTTTTGTTGCTACTTCATAACTGTAATGTTGCTACTGTTATGAATCATAATGTAAATATCTGATATGCAGGATGTATTTAGGCGACCCCTGTGAAAGGGTCATTTGACCCCCAAAGGGTTCGCGACCCACAGATTGAGAACCGCAGCATTACATGCTCAGCACAGGTATGGAGCCCAGGGAGAGGGAGAGAGGACATGCACAGGAGTGTAAATGTGAGCTGAGTGTCAAGAGAAGAAACACTCCTGGCTTTGTTACTTAATTGCTCTACTTATCTAACAAGTGCTTGCTGTGTGCTGGCCATAGACTAGGCCCAGTTTCAGGCTGTGATTGAAGATAATCGAGGCAAGTAAGAGATTCTTACTTTCTTAAAACTTATACTCCAGTGAAGAAAGAGTTGAAGCACAAGTAAAGATGCATGCCCTGAAGCTGTGTACTCACAGTGGGGAACTTTATGGTATGTAAATTAGGCCTCAGGAAAGGTGTTGGGAAGGAAGAAAGCTTGGCCCCTGTGCATTTGATCCTCATTTTTCGCAGATCAGGTGTCTCCCAGGGCTCCTCTTCCTTACATTTTGTAACTCCCAAACCAACACTCC
>PVJC01001758.1:0-12801 GCA_004026665.1 Murina feae
CTCCCATCGCTTCCCCACCCCCACGCCAACCATCACCATGCCATCTCCCTCCGGCCCACCCCCACATCTCGCTCACCCTGCCACTGGCACTGCGCTGGCCTCCAGGGCTGTGGCCGCCATCTTGCCTGAGCTAATTTGCATACAGCCATTCTGATTGGCTGGTGGGCGTGGCTTACCCCATCCCGGAGAAACGGTTAATTTTAATATTTCGCTTTTATTAGTTAAGATGGTGGACTTGGACACAGGCATTTGCATATTTGCCACCATGACATTGCAAATTTGTATGTTGGCAGATAAATTGTGTTTACTTTCTAAATATGTCAAAGCCCCACAGAGCCTTATGATGACCTAATTCAATATACCCATTGGACAGATGAGTAAATTAAGGTTCATAAAATTAAGTGGTTTCCTTGAAGATAGCTTGTCAGCCACAGTCCTCTAAGGGACCTGACCTCCACTCTGTGTGATGACATCAGGGTCTGTTTGACTGGGAATCCCTGTGCCCCATCTATGCCTGTCCTAAGGCAGGAGGCAAAGGTTCCATTTCACCTCAGTAATGGAAGTATAAACACAGCCGACCTGAGCCCATGGTGCCCTGGGAAAATGCTGTAGACATGGTGGATGAACCCCTTGGTTTACTCAGAGGGAGTGTGGGTTAATGGATAGCACATTAGCCTGGAGGCCAGTGCATTCTAATCAAAGCTCCTCTCTTAACTGCCTGATGCCCCACCCTGCCTGTGCCTCAGTCTTCTCACTGTGACGTGATAAAATCTACCTCACAGATGGAATGAGGTGACTCCTTTTAACTGCCTGGCATTGAGCTCACTTAGCCCCTTCCCCTTACCTCCTTTTCTTCTTCAGGAAATAGAAGAGGGTTTAGCTGGTGGAACCCTCTTCATCCTTCTTGTGACTGGCAGGACACATCCTGCTTCCTGCTGGAGGGTAGGACTTACCTGCCCCCTGGGAGCATAGGGGTGTGGTCTGACCACATTCCATGCTTGGGAAAAGGCTACCAGGTTTTGCATCAGTAAATACGTCACATAACATCAGTTCAGGGCAACCCCAGTCCATTGAAGGGTTGAGATTCTTTGAATATACTCCCATTGGCTGTTCAGGGATGTTGAGATATGGTGCAGTAGGCGTGCCTAGGACTAGTGTTTGTGGCCAGCATCCTCAAGGCCGTCCCATCACCCACCACCCTGCAGCCCTGGAGACACCTCCCTAGTACAATACTCACAGGCAGTGGACCACGGTGCGTCCCTCCCGCCCGTCGTACTGCTCCTGCCACTTCTCCAGCCGCCGGACCACTTTGAGCAGAGAGCGCTTGGAGGGGGGCGTGTCCCGGTAGGCGGGCCAGCCAATGTACTGGAGGTGCTGGACTATACGATACCCATCCTGAGGCTGAGAATGGAGAGGCTGTTAGGGCCGTTGCAGTACTGGGTGGAAGACAGACTAAATGAGGTCTAAGGCATGTCATCACGGGGAGAGTCATAGACTCTCTCTGCACTCATCTCTACACTCCTGTGCACACTGATGCTCCTGCCATGACTGCCCTACACCCCTTTTCAACCTGGAAAACTCCTACTCAGTCTTCAAAACTCAATTCAAACATCCCATTCCTCAGGAAAAGCCTGCCCTCTCCCTGAGGTTCATATGTCAGAATATATATCACTTTCCCACTAGACAGTGAACTCTGAGGACAGGAGCTGAGTTCTGTTCACGCTGGGCCCCAATAAAGGCCAATGTCACTTTGGTTAGCCACCATTCCGTAGGTTATTAATCTGCTCCCTTCACCCATATTCCTCCACCCAGCCAGTGAGTTTCCTGTTAGAAGCAGCTCTTTCATCTTGGTGCGGTTCCCAGGGTCTAGCCCAAAGCTTACTGGAGCCGATCAAAGGCTGCATCTACTGCCAAAACAGCATGACACAGTGGGAAAGTGCTAATTTCTAAGAAGTGTTGTCTACATGGCAGCAAGTGTGTCAGGAAACAGGCAGATGGCAGGCGTGGTGTCACCCTGTGTGAATCTGTGTTAGAACCATGGCTGGAGCTGGAATCAGCAGAGGCATCGCTTCCCCAAGGACAAAATGATCCGAGAGCACAGCCTGGATACTCTTTAGTGGTGGGTTCCTCTCCCACAGGCTCCATCTATTTGTGTGTGTGTGTGTGTGAGTGTGTGTGTGTGTGTGTGTGTGTGTGAGGTGGGGCAAAGGGCGGCGTGGGATGCAATGGAGGCCACACACTTACCCGAGCCATGTTGCAGATGCGGAATATTCTGTGGATGATGTCCTCGTCGATGTCTGCGGAGACGAACTCCACTTGGATGGGCCCGTAGCACCCAGAGGTCTTCTCAGGCCAGTACTGCATACAGAGCTGGGGAAAAGGCCACGGAAAGAGGCCAGGGGTGGGAGGGCATTAGTCTCATTTATCACTAAGCCTTTCTTATTGAAGGCAGAACACACTGGCTAGAGATGCAGAGTATCATGTAGGAAATTAGACTCTGTTTCCCTGTTGGGGAGCAGCCATTTTGGGGGGTGTTGTTGAAAAATAGAAGCTCTGAACACAGAAACACTTTGCTGTGATGATTTCACACCATTTGTTAGACTTGCTGGGCCTCACTTTCCTCATCTGCAAAATGGGGAGAACAGTATTTATCTCGAAGCGTTACTGTCAGACTTAGGTAGAACACTCCAAGGGAAGGGCAGGTATAACCTCTAGTTTTCTTTTCACTAATGTGAACCACAGCAAACACTTCCCCATTCCAGGAAAACGTTTACAATCATTTCATGATCAGATCATGAACACTTTAGAATATATATAAGCTTTGGCATCAGACATGCTTGGGTGCAAATCCAGGCTCTGCTCCTTACTAGCTGTGTGACCCAGGCCTCAGTTTTCCAATATGTAAAATGGGGATAACTATGCTTACCTTACAAAAGGTGATGGGGCATGGTGTTGAGAGATCTTGCCTGTGATCTTTCCTATTTTTCTGGAATTGTGGCTCAGATCCTACAGCTGAGAGCAAAGGTGATGATGGCCCCTCAACCTAAGACGGTGTCTCAGCCAGAGTTGGTTTTGTCACCCAGGGGATGACAAATATCTGGAGACATCACTGATGGTCACACCTGGGGGTTTCTATGGGTATCTAGTGAGTGGAGGCCAGGATGCTGCCCAGTATCTTCCAATGAAAGTATACCTTTCCTCTACCCAGGACTCTGGCCCCCAATATCAATAGTGCAGAGGTTGAGAAACCATGGCCTACGTGATTCCTTAGGTTTATAGTCTCATTAAGAAAGAGACACTTCATTCTTCTCTGTGAAGCCACCAGATGATTTCAGTTGGAGAAAGAACATTGAGGGAGTTGGCAGGGGCTGTGGCTCAGGGGGGCAAATGTGCTTCCTCAGATTCTTGGTTCCCAAGGATCCTGGGGGTGGACTCTGTCCAGGTCTACAGGTCTCAGCATTGGGCACAGAAAAGAGATAAGTTGAGGCTGTATGCTTGTCAGGGGCCACTCCAGCATGGACCCTCCACCTGGAGGTTGCCCAGAGGATGGAGCTGAGATTCACAAGACCCACCGAGGCCATTGAGGGCTACTGGGTCTGCCACAGCCTATGCCAGCTTGCAGACAAGGACTTAGATGGTCATAGGTGACCCACAGCAATCCAGGGGCCTCCTCACAGCTACCATGGATGCAGGATTTTCATGAAAAGGATCGATGCCCCTTTGTGGAGAGAGAGCAGTCACATGCAAAAGTGTGTTTTCCCTATTCTTTCTCTCTCCAGAACAAGAACAGAAAAGCCAGGAGGAGAGAGGATGAAAGAGAGAGAAAGCACACATCTCCAAACATCCTAGCTGTGCAACCCAAATTCCGGTACAGGGATAACACTGGTCAGAGGATAGACCACACCTGGCCAGCACCCAATTCTGTAAGTCAAGTTTTGTTGAAATACCACTGTACTTCTTTGTTTATGTATTATTGTCTATGGTTGCATTCAAGCTACAATGGCAGAGCTGAGCAGACTACATAGTCTGCAAAATCTAAAATATTTCCTATCTTGTCCTTCACAGAGAAAGTTGGCCGACCCCTGCACTGTCAGCTTGTTGTGGGAATGAAGGAGATGGTGCACGTGAACGAACAGGCGTGGCATAAGCGCCCACTGAATGCCAGCGATTCACAGTATTATGGAACCTGTCAGTGCTCCCCAGAAATAACAATCATGATAATGCATCACATTTAAAGCTGAAGGATTCTTCTTTTCACCTGTCTCAAAGAGCAAAGACCTAACGAATGGTGGTTGCTTTCCTGGTATCTCCACTGGGAGTTAATCAAGCACGTGTGTGGGTGGCTGTCACAGGGGCCCTGTGGCTGGACAGTCATCTTCTGAGCTGGGCGGTAATGACAAAATCCACTGGCTCTCCTGCCTTGCACCCTTCCCAGTGACGAGGGACCAGCACTGATAAGTCTGTGACCGGCCAGAGAAATCAGAACTCATCACAACTGCCCATTAAAACAGTAATTGCCTTTATCACTTGTATTGAGCTCGGCCTTGCCAGAAGTTGACTGTGATCCCCACATCAGGTACAGGGGTCCAAGGCATCAGGGAAAGTCAGTTACTCCCAGTATTTTCAGTCTGGAGAGAATTCGGAATTATTTGTCTTTTTTAATAAGATTTCCAGACCAATTTCTCAAGTTAATAGGTTCTACTATGCCTCAAACAAGACTCCTACATTTGGGACACTTCCCTGCATTTGATTTTCCAGGTCACTCTCCCATAATGCCCAGGGGGCTGGGGAAGTTTGTGGGGTCTTACTCCTAAATCAGAGCCATCCTTTCACTTGAGTTCCCTCACTTGTGAGATGGCAGTGACAACAACGTAGGTGATGTGGAGTTTGAGCTGCCAAGGATCATCAGGGTCTCCCCACAGCTCAGGATGCCACACGTAATCTAGCCATGGGGACAGAGGGAAGGGGGCGGGAGCCGAGTGTTCCCAGTGACCCTTTGGGGCTCAGAAATGATTCTCATCAACAAGAAATGTCCTCTATGGTTTAGCTCAAGGCTGTCCTGGCCTCCAGGCGCTGGGGTTGTGCCTCGGTGGGCGTGGCCTTTCTGACCAAGTATGCAGTGTAGCAAAAGGGCTCCCTGGATTCAAATCCCAGCCCTGTCAGTTTCTAGCTGAGTGACGTGGCCAAATCTTTTAGCCTCTCCGAGTTATGAGTGGCTATGGATCTGAATGTGTCTGCTTAGCACTGGGGTCTGTGACTAGTGAGCACTCAGTAAATGTGAGCTACAATTATTAGGCAATTTGGGGGATTGCCCCTCAAACAAGATGGATAAAGAAGTTTTTTTTCTCCCTCCACTTAGTAGCTCCCATGAAAATTTCTCTTTAAGATAATACCCACAGGACTGTCCTTGTGAAAATTCCTGATCAACCACCTTGGGGGAGCAGTGGGGACTGGACACTGTTCTGCATGTCAAAGGAGAGAGACCTCTGGAATGTTCTGGAGGGGGACCCAGCAGATGGGAGAGAGAGGTTGGGATGCAGTGGAACCAGTGAAATGGAAGTGAATCGATGTGTTATGTGACCCCCCCCCAACCTAAATATTCAGCAAATTTATAATAATGTGCACAGTGCTCAATATGTATTGATTTTCTGTGGGAACCAGCGAGGAACTAAGTTTTTTCCCTGAGTGACAAAGAAACAGCAGAAACATATATGTGGTCTGAGGGCCAGACCACGAGCACATGAGCATCAGCATTTTATAGAAATCTTGGGGATGGGGACCCTGGAAATGGGGATTCAAAAACCCACTTGACTCTCTAAAACCATGAGATTCCCGCTGACCTGGGGCCACATGTACACTCAGTACCACTTTGGCATTTTCTTCTTTAGATGGAATACTGTCGAAATGGCTGTTTCCAAGAATTGATTCACATCCTTTAGCCTACAGCCTGGACCAACAGCCTTTTTCCAACTTTCGCTCCAGTATCTCCCTCTTTACCCCCCAGGGGGGAGGGTGGTGCTGCTATCTGAAGCGCTTCCTCACTTCAGACAGGCAGGCAGGCCGTGCTGAGGACCACGCCTGGAGGGGAGCCGGCCCCACTCGGCTGCTGGTTAGAAAAGGCTAGGCTTCCTCCAGCAAAGCAGAGCAGCTTTTGTTATTTATTGTCAGGACAAGTTAAACCAAGCGGAAGTCATATGCCTGTGTGGATGGCCAGGAACAGCTGCCATATATTGTTCCACACGGTCTCCATGGCCGTGTGGGCGGTGCAAAGAGCAAGTTCAGAGAAGAACTACAACAAACACAAAGGCAGCTCCACTGTTAAACATCACTTGTTTTTCGCTGATGGAATCAGAAAGCTTGTTAGTCACGGATATAAATGTGTCCTGATGCACTGAATGGAAACAAGCATATGTCCTATTTGGGGAACAAACAACTTTAAAGCATATTTCTGTGCACCTTAGAATGCCTTTTGTTAATTAAATAATACTTTGACAAAATGGAAAAGCCATTTTGATGAATATACAAGTTCAGAAATTAAAGACTCTACTTGTCAAGGTCCCTGTAATCCACAGAGCAGGGTAGGGTTGTAGGAACCCGTCCCAAGCCACCCAAGATGAAGTGAGTTAGTATTTTTAAGAGAAAAACAGAAAAGACCCACCTGAATTGATTTTAAAATTCAGATCCATGATTATAAAATTCCTTTAAATAGATTCGATAAAGAGCTCAAATCGTATCATTGGTTTTAATACTATGGCCAGTTAAGGAAGACAGATGGTGCGTGAAGCAAAGGGCACAAAGCAAGGGACAGAGAGAGGCACATGGGCCATAATCAGAGCAATCTGCACATGCCTCCTCCATGCAGCCTCTCCATGGTCTCATGGGTGAACGGTACAATCTCCATCAGGGGTGGAAACTGACTTATGACAGCTGCATCAGTGTGCATTTCCAGGAAGGAAGTGGGGGGAGGGGGCTTAGGAAAAAGGGTGGGTGGAAGGCAAAGGCCAGGGCATGTAAGAAACAGGTAGGAAAGAGACAACTGAGTTATGCAATGTAAGAATGAATCAATTTTTGGCTTCTAGTCAACATGGAGGTGTAGGTAAACAAGGTACAGGAATTCTCTCATAACCACATCAAAAATACAACTAATCTTCAAAACACCATGCATTTAGAACCACCTGCAATCTGGCTGAATGGAAGTCCTACAATTAGGGACTTAAAGAAGAAGCCACATCAAGCCTATAGGAGAGGTGGAGGTGCTGAATGAGCGGGTCCCACACCCATGTGTGAAGTATTTTAATCTGGAGGGATACCTCATCCCAGGCTTCCAGCGCTGAGAAGAGATGTCTTCATAAATTCAGGCTGTAAAAACCAGCAGGGGTTGTGGCTGAGTGATACCTTTTAAAGGGCCTGCACACAGACTTACTCTACTCACTTCCTCTGAGCTCCAGTGCTGGGTGAACAGCTTGAAAGGAAACAGGGACATATGGGGAGGAACTGAATTGAATGGCATCAGGGCAAGAGCTGGGGGCAGCTTTCTCCTACACAGAAGTGCTGGCAGAGGTCATTGTTCCTATGCTGAGACCTCCCCCATCACAGAGCTGACTGGCAGATGCCATATCTAGTTCACACTGTTCTCACTCACCTCCTCCCCGTCCTGGTGATTCCCTGAGACCCTGCCCCACCCATTTGTGGGCTCATCTAATCCCTTTCCAGTGGCTTTTCAATACATGCTTTGGACTTTCCTAAAATCAAGCAGCAGCCAGCCTTGGTTCACAGCTTGGCCTCTCCTGGGCACCTCCAAGCCCAATACATGTAGCAGCCATCTGCAGATCCCTTGGTAGCTCATGCCAGGGTATATCTCGGGAGGCCACACAGCTAGTGCACCTGGTGGTCAGCTTCAGACCACACCGGGTTTCAGTCCTACCACATCCACAAGTGACACATGCAAGGAGCAGACTCGGTGAGCACCAAAGCCCCACTGAAGCAAGTCCTGCTGCATAGGGTCAACACCTGCACAGCAGTTCTTTCACTATAGTTGCAGCTGGCCCTCCCAGCCAATTGGCCTGGTGATCAATCCTTCCAGTGACACCAACAGCCATCAATACTCAAATACAACAGGACAGTGCAAAGAGCCCACACAGGTGCACCTGGAGTGCCCAGCTCAGGTGACGATGCTATGCCACTGAGACTTATAGTACACCTACTGCACAAGGACACTCTAGTAAGTCCTGGAGACACAAAAGTTCTACCTAATACATAGACCAGGAAGCAGCTAAAATGTGGAGACAAACAGGTCACAAATGAAAGAACTGGAGAAATCTCCAGAAGAAGAACTAAATGAAATAGAAGCAAGCAAACTACCAGATACAAAGTTCAAAACAATGGTTATAAGGATGCTCTAGGAACTTAGTGATAACTTCGAATAACTTAATGAGAACTCCCACAGCATGAAAAAGAACTTAGGAACCATAAAACATAACCAGTCAGAAATGAAGGATATACTGATATGAAGAATAATTTATAAGAAATCAACAGTAGAGGACACTGAGAATCAAATCAGCAATTTGGAATATGAGGAAGCAAAAATACCCAATCAGAACAGCAAAAAGAAAAAAGATCCAGAATTATGAAGACAGTGTAAGAAATCTCTGGGACAACTTCCAGTATACCAACATTCACATTGTGGAGGTGCCAAAAGTAAAAGAGGGAGCAAAAAATTAAAAACCTATTTGAAAATATAATGACAAATTTCCCCTGCCCCTGGATATAAGGACTTATAAGGGCCCTTGATAACCGAGAACAATCTACACATTTCAAGATGCCTAACTTCATCACATCTGCTAAGTCCCTTTTACCATGTAAGATAACACATGAATGGAATTAGGATGTGGACATATTTTGGGAGACATGATTCCAACCCCCACACAGCCACACCCCATTGCAGTCACAGAGGGTCTCCTGAGCTTTCTAAACAATCCGGTGGGTGTGGCATGAACATGAAGAGGGCTTCCTTCTGTTGTATAACCCCTCCCCCACAACTCTAGTCTAGCCATAGAGACCATTAAAGATGGACAAGCTCTTGTCAATGCTATTGGAGGTGACTGAAAATGTACTCTTGTTACACCCAGATGTCATGCTCCCCAAAGACCACTTAGGGAACCCCGAGACTGATGCAAAAAACACATAGAGCCTTTAATCAAGCTAGCTTGAGTTCCTGTCCCACACACACTTACCCACGCAGTGGCAGGGTGGAGGGGAGAGACCACGAGTTTCAGGAAAACAAAGGATTTATAGGGCCGGAAATAGTGGGTGGGGTAACGTGTGTGGCCCCTGTTGATCGGTCAAGGGAAGGGCCAGGGTTTGGTTGCACAGGGGGCAGGATGCAGTTAGATTTGGGTCATTTCCTCTGCATCCCTATTGGCCAGTTTGCAGTCTTGCACCGCCCTTTCATTCTCTGGTGTACCCATCAGAAACCAGAGTGTCATTTGCTGGATGTTGTAGTTCTGGGATTTTGTCCCAATAATCTGGCCATAGGCCTTTGGAGTCCCACAGAGTTAGAAAAGCCTCTAAGGTTGAATGTAGTTGCTTTGAGAGTCTTTATCTTGAGCCCCACCTACTCATAATTATCTTTGAACAGCAGCCACTGTGGAGAAGGGAAGAGTAGCTGTGGCTGGGGATGGCTGACTGAGTGAAGTAATATTGGATTCTAAGCAGAGGCAGACAGATCCGGCCAGCATTGCAAGACAGGAAAGCACTCAGATCTCTCATCCAGTTCTCAACTTTATTTGCTGCAACTTACAGATACACCACCAACATGAGCCCTATAGTTCCTAAACCACAGGATGTGGCATTGGTCCTCTTGGGAGCAATCTAATGTGCCTGGGACCTGGGGCTGCCCTGTCAGTGTTGCTGTGATGGCTGAAGCTACAGGCTGCCTTGGCAAAGGCACCCTGGCAGATAAATCCTAGTGCCACTTCACAGAACACCCCTCCAGGTGCTGAGGGCAGCTTTTCTGATGCTCGCTCTGTGTCATTGTTTATTTTCGAAAGGTGCCCAGCTGTTGTGGTGATGATATTTATATCAGTAAGTGCTCTATTCATCTACCAATTTCAGGGGATGCTTGCCAGCTGCGTATGGCAGCCAACCTCGGGGAACATCTGGGCTTGATGTGGTTGCATTTAGAGAATCAGTCCTCAAAGGCTGTATCAACATCTGGGGCTGAAAGATCTTCACTCATCCAGGGCCTGCGCTGAAAGGGGAAGCTACAGCCATTGACCTTGACCTTTGCTTCTCTGTGTGTCCCAAAGTGAGGCTCTCTGAAAACCTTCCTCTGTGCCTGCGTTCTGGTTTTGTAAAAAATAGATCTAGAGACATAGAAGCAGGGAACAGACTGTAGAATCTCAGAGGGCAGGTGGGTGGAAAGAGAGTAATCAAAGTACTTTTATGTATATATGCATAACCCATTGACACAGATAATAGTGTGGTGAAGACCTGGAGGGCAGCAGGTGTAGAGTGTAGATTGTAGGTGTAGGGGGTCAGTGGGGAAAAAGGAGACATCTGTAATACTTTCAATGATAAAGATAAAACAACAACAATAAACACACACACACACAAAAGGGATGTTGGGAAAAGGGAACAGTACATGGGCTTTCACTGGCTCTACTCTGTCAAGGGCTCACGGAGCAGCGTTCACTCACTGTTTTACTTTTTCAGGCAAAGGAACCTGCTGGTGATACCTTCTGACTCTGGAACTCTGCAAGGGTCTTTGTTTTATGGAAAGTGGTTTAATTGCATGGTTATCTCAAATTTCAACCATCTGTTGTTTGGGCCCAGCCCTTGGAGTCACTCATTTTTCTCTCTACTTCCATATTTTGTTGGATCTATCTTATATACCTAGAACCCACTCCATTGCTACCACGTGGGGTGAAGCCACCATCTCCTATGGCAGAAGTCCCTCTCTGTTGTCTCTGCTTCCACTCTTAGCAGCCACCCTCCCCTCCCCACACCAAGTCCATCCTCAACACAGAGCCAAGGGATTGCTTTTTAAAAAATGTTGAGTTAATTTTTCAAGTCACTCTTTTCTGCAAAACCTGTCAGTGGCTCCTCATTTCTCTCCAAAGTAAAACCCAAGATTCTCCCTAGAAGCCTCCCAAGGCCTTCCGTGACCTGGTTCCGCTGTGTCTCTGTGTCACCTGCTGCGGCTATGCCCACCCTCACTCTGCTCCAGTCTTAGTGGCCTCCAAGCTGTTCCTCAAATGGGCCAGGCCATGCCCACCATGGCCCTGGTGTGGGCTGTCCCTCAGCCTGGAGTGCTCTTCCTGAGATGCTCATGTGGCTGGTTCTCTCAGCTCCTCCAAACCTCCCCCTGAATGAACTTCATAGGGCACGCCTTGGTTACTCTATCAGAGCTGCATCCTGTGCTTCAAACTAGCCTTCCAATCTTCATCACCCTCCTCATTTTTCTTTTCCCATCGACGTACCTCCTAACATGCAATTAAGGACACTATAGAGTGTGTGCTGTGTATTGTCTCCCCTGCTTTAGAATAGAAGTTGCATGAATATTTCACAGATCTATATCAAATATTCCAAAAATTTATGTAAAATCAAAAGAGACCCAGGATGGCTGCAGAAATATTGAGAAAGAAGAATAAAGTTGGAAGAATCACAATACCAGATATCAAACTATACTACAAAACCATTGTAATCAAACAGCCCGGTACTGGCCCAAGAACAGGCCTATAGATGTATGGAACAGAACAGAGAGCCCAGAAATTGACCCATGCCAATATGGCCAATTACTATTTGACAAAGGGGGTACAAGCATACAATGGAGTAAAGATAGTCTACAATGGAGTAAAGATAGTCTCTTCAATAAGTAGCTTGGGGAAATTGAACAGGTACATGCAAAATAAAAATAAAAATGAAACTAGTCCAGCAATTTATATGCTACACAAAAATAAACTCAAAATGGATAAAAGACTTAAATGTAAGCCATGAAATCATAAAAGTCCTACAAGGCAGTAAAATCTCAGACATCTCTCATAGCAGTATTTTCACTGATACATTGCCTAGGGCATGAGAAACAAAGGGGAAAATTAACAAATGGGACTACATCAAACTAAAAAGCTTCTGCACAGCAAAAGAATCCGTCAACAAAATGAAAAGGGAGCCTACTGTATGGGAAAACGTATTTGCCAATGATACATCTGGTGAGAGTTTAATTTCCAAAATATACAAAGAATTCATACACCTCAACATCAGGAAGGCAAACAATTCAATTAAAAAATGGGCAAAGGACCTGAATAGATACTTTTTTCAAAGAGGATATACAGATGGCCAATAGATACATGAAAAAGGCTCAAAATCACTAATCATAAGAGAGATGCAAATTAAAATGACTATTAGGTATCATCTCACACCTGCCAGAATGGCTACTATCAATAAATCAAGTACTGCAGAAGATGTGTAGAGAAGGGAACCCTAGTATACTGCTGGGGGGTATAGTCACTGTGGAAAATAGCATGGAATTGCATCAAAAAATAAAAAATGGAACTGCCATTTGAGCCAGTGATCCCGCTTCTGGGACTATATCCTAAGAATCCCAAAGTAAGAGAAAGAATATATGCACCCCTGTGTTTATAGCAGCATTATTTACAATAGCCATGATCTTGAAACAACCCAAGTGCCCATCAGTAGAAGAGTGGATAAAAAAAGCTATGGTCCATTTACACAACGGAATACTATGTGGCTATAAAAGAGAAGGATCTCTTACCCTTTGAGACGGCATGGAGGTTCCTAGGG
>PVJC01001758.1:12901-59983 GCA_004026665.1 Murina feae
TTTTTTTCTCTTCAGTGGTTCCCAGACTCAGCTAACAGAAACTCTGTCACACCACTGCACAACCTCTCAACATCTCTCCTCCCTGTACAGTATTTTCAATCCTGTGTTCCTAGGAACCCCAGGGGTTCCACAAAGGTACCCAGATTAGGTGACTCTCAGAGGCATCTGGAGGAGCCAAAAGACCAGGTAGGTGAAGCTCTAGGCCTCCTGTCCCCCACTTCAATGCTAGTAGGTCTCAATCATACCTCCTTCAGATATTGGGCCTGCATGGAAACTTCTAATTTGAAGAAAGGATTCTGTTGCATACAAAATAAAAGTATTTAAAACAACCACCACTTATCTTGCTGCAGGCCAAGGCCCAAGCTCCTTAGCCCGTGGGCAGGCCTCTGCAAGCTGGGCCCTGGCACTTTCTAGCGTCACCACCTTCTCCTGCTGACACACTCTGGGGTCCAGCCACACTGCACAGGAGCTGTGAGCTGCTCTGTGGACAAGCCTGCTCACATTCACCCCATCCTGCCTTTGCCCCGGCTGTTCCTTCTGCCAGGAATGTCCTTTCCCAGCAACTTTATCCCCCACACGCAGCATCTCTGTTGCCTTCTTCAAGGCCACAGTCACCTTCCTTTTGAAGCCTTTCCTCACCCTGTGGGCAGAATTAATTGCTCCTCACTCCCCGCGCACACGCCACTGACCTCTATTATAGCGCTGCCCCGTGTGGTGGGACAATTTGCTCATCTGTCTCTGTACTCAGACTGTGAACTCCTGGAGGCTGAGACACAGCTTGGACCAGCTTTATTTCATTCCCACACAGGCCCGCGCTCCCACACAGGTGCACTGTGTTACTGTGCGTTTCCTTCAGGAAGTGCAAGGGCTGCTTTTGAAAACCCCAGAGGAGGTGGCCAGTCTCCCCTCCTCTACCCATGAGTGGCTGCCCTGACATGGGATGTGGGTTCTGGAAGCTGTCTCGTGAGCACAGAGAGGTGCTGTAGGCCCATGATGCTCGGAGCCCTCGGACCCAGAGGGGCAAGGCATGAAGCCTGCTGGACACGAGAGCCACCTGTGACAAAGCCTGGGCTCGGTTTGGTGGTCAGTGGGCAAAGGGTCCCAAGTGCCAGGCCCAGGCTGTCCTGCAGGCTGTGTTGTGGAGGGGGCAAGGTGGGGTCGTGGTCGGGATATTCTGCAGGGCTGGAGACCCTCAGAGCTGGGGGCAGCAGTCTCTTCTGTGAGCGCTGTATGACTCAGAACAAGGCCCTAACTAGTGCCTGGGAATGGAGCACAGAGTCAGGCTGGGCAGTGTGGAGCCAGACAAAGCCCATGCAAGGCGGAGTCAATACTGGGATATGGAGGGCCTGGGGGTGCAGGGCCTGCCAGGAGGTGCCCTGCAGAAGGTGAGTGGGCTTGCTTGGTGCTCACAGCCCCCATGTCATCAGACAGCAGCTCGGTTGGGCAGAGGCCCACTCTGGTGGATCTCAGGACTCTCCCTCCAACTCTAGGGCATGGCTGCCCTGACGCACCTGAGCATGTAGGGCAGTGCCAGGCCTCCTCCTACCTGGGCAGTGTCCATCTCATTCAGCATCACCACGGAGGAGCAGTTATAGTCGAACACCAGCCTCCAGAAGTCCGCCACGGTGTTGGGTAGAGGGTGCTGCGTGACCACGAAGGCCGCGGGCTGCTTGTGGCTCTGCAAAGGAACAACGCAGGCTTTATAAATTA
The DNA here is from genome assembly GCA_004026665.1 of Murina feae. NCBI lineage: Eukaryota > Metazoa > Chordata > Mammalia > Chiroptera > Vespertilionidae > Murina > Murina feae. The sequence goes on from PVJC01001758.1 coordinate 14,612, forward strand.
TGTCCATCAGCGATGTTCTAATGCTGGTGCCAGAGGCCCCGAGCCTGCAAATAGGTTACACAAAGCACTTGGCCATTCTCTTGTCTCTGGGTGCCCTGGCAGCAAAGGGGGCATCCCATAATGAACTCATTCTCCAAATTCAGACGTTTCATTAGGAAAGTGTCACTCGGATGGGGATTATCCAAATAAATTATTTGTGTCTTAAAGCTCAGCAAATAATCATCATTTTACTCCGAAACGAAAAGTTCTGGATGCAGATTTGCTTCTCTTCTGGCCAAGGTTCCTCTTGGGATAAAGGGGATATCTGTGTGCTTGCCCACAGTCCTGTAGGAGTTGGCTCAGCCCACGGCAGAGAGCGACCTAAAGGGGCTTCTATTGCAGGAGGCTCATCCTGCCCAAGGCTGGAAGGATGGCTGAGCTGGGCCAGTGGAAGATGGGCACTAGAGTGTCCAGTGGAGCAGCGGGAAGGTTCCCATGTTTTAAAATCAGGCAGACCTGAGTTCAAACCAGCTTTGCCACTTGTACGTTATGTCATCCATCTATCCAGTCAACCATTCATCCATCCATGCATTCACCCATTCATTTGCTAATCCATGCATTCATCCATCCATGTATTCATCCATCTGTGCATCCATCCATCCGTGCATCCATGCAATTATCCATCTATCCATTCTTTCATTCATCTATGCATTCATTCATTCATGCATTCATCCAGTCATGCATTCATCCATGCATTCACTCATCTATGCATTCTTCATCCATGCAGCCATGCATTCATCCATGCATCTATCCATTCACCCATGCATTCATTTATCCATGCATGAATGGCATCATTTGCAAAGTGACTTTTTTTGGTGCTAAGCACTGGCAAGTTGTTAGATCTCTCCAAATCTTGGGTTCTTCATCTAGAAAATGGGAATCATAACTCCAAATGGATGATGTCCTACATGTTGAGTGAGATTGGCCTGTGAAAGACCAGCAAGCTAGAATCAAGCTGTGAGCTTGCTGTCAGGGCAGACACACTCCTGACCTGGTTCTTTAACCTTGGCACGGGCATTGTGGGACATTGTGTTGGCACACTGACACCAAGTACAGGTCTAGCAAACAAATAAATTCAGCCCCATATTCAGGAGGGGAAACTGAGGCCCAGAGGAAATGGGCTGGGTGAGTCTGGACTACTCCAGAAGCTTTGATGGGGCCCTATTTATTACAGTCCCAATGAGAGAAGGTGCTTGGAAAGATTGGGAGCTTCTCTGCCTCACCAGTGGTCTGTGAAAACTGAGAAATAATCCATGTTTGCAACAAGTTCTCCTGGGAGCTGGTTCTTGTCGGAGTCCCAGTTGTTTTCAGTGGAGTCAGGAGTCAGCAGGAAGGTGGGGAGAGGAGAGGAGCTTGCCTATCCCAACCAGGTGAAGACCCTGTCGATGAGATTACTCAAAGCACCTGTCCATTCTGTGCTCTCTCAGTGTGCTTGCGGCAAAAAAAAAAAAAGAGAAGGCGTGTAATTGTGGATGCCTCCTGTGCACTAAGGGGTCCTGTCTTCTAAGCATCTTTTCCTGATCAGTGGCATGGCCAGAGAAAGGTCTAGGAGGGCAAAATAGTTTCCCCCGAAGCTGCCCTCTAGCTGCAGAAAGCATGTCTTTGGGCCACTGCCAGCCGCGGAAAAGAATCCAGGCTTTCAGAGTTAAAAAACTTGGTTAAGACTCTGACTCCATCGTTTCTCAGCTAGTTGACCTGCAGAGAGTCATGGAAGTGCCCTGATACACAGGGCTCACCTGGAACATGGGGGTAATAATAGGCAAATGAGGAGCAAGACAGTGTAAGTCCAGAGCCCAACACGTGCAGCACTCGGTGAACGTTAGTTTTCTTCCCTATCCCCGTCTCCATGATAAATGCTCTAGTAGGCCAGCACGCCCGACAAAGCCTTATCTGAAAATATGTTCGAGATCCATGCTCCTGCCGGGTTCCAGGGATTGGCCAGCAATCCATTTCATGGATAACATCATCCTTTACCAGGGAAACACTAAAAATTAACCCAGAGGACTTCATATGTTTCTGCTAGGAGCAAAGCTGCTATGGTTACCAGATAAAGCACAGGCTGAGCTGGAATACAGATAAGGACTTTTTCTTTTTTGTAAGAAAGGCAAAGGCCCCACTGGTGGCTCACAGGAGAATTGCCCTGTGGACAAAGAGAATGCTATCAGCTCAGAGTTTGCTTGGGAGAAAGCATCTGACTCCAGGCAGCGTCTAACCTACTAAGTGGAGGCCAGAAGCATGTTTGATCCTTCCTTGGATGAAACAGGCAGGGAGAGGCAGCCATGACAAGTGGAAGACAAATCTAGGAGAAACTTGGCAGTGTAAGTGCATCCCCCAGGCTCCACATTTTACCACACACACACACACACACTATATATATATATATATATATATATATATATATATATATATATGTACATATGCACACACCTTGACTTTGGAATGCTCTAAGCTAAAGCCACAGACCTTCCCTCCACATCCAGCCATTTGCTCTGACCAGACTCTCCCTGCTTCTGGACCCAGGGTTTCTGTGCAGACTTGGGCATCCTCTGGGCAAAGGCGAGGGCTGGTCCCTACCGAATGGGGATAGGCATGGACCTCTTGTCATATCCCTGCCTCTAGCACCTTAGACCCTTGGAGAGAAAGTTTCAGGAGGCTCAGAGGTCAGCAAAGTCACTGGTCTCGGCCCAGAAGAGAGTGCCACCTGTCCCTGCCTGTCCTGTGTGAGATGCGAGGTTCACCTGGGCTGGCTGGACGTAACCTCAGACATGGGGGGTAGGGTGCCTGGAAGGGCGCAGCCTCCATTGGGCAACAGTGACCTCAATCCTGAGTGTCAGGAGGCAAGATGTCTGAGTCTTACTGGACTGAGAAAATGGTGGGGAGGCTCAATGAATGGATCGTACAGCGTGAACCAGGCATCCTGGCTCTGACTTTGCACTGGCTCTCTGGGTGACTTTCAGCAAGTCTCTTTCCCTCCATGGCTGCAATTTTCTTTGCTGAAAAGTGCAAGGATAAGACGGGATGATTCTGGTTCCTTCCTCTGGCAAACACCTACCTCCCAGAGTGCAAGGACAATAACTGCAAGTAGCTGGAGGGCCCAGGGGAGAACCATGCGAGTCAGAAGCATGAACCCATCGGGGCAGGGGCATAACCCCTAATCCCAAACCAGGTCAAGGTGGGGTACCCTTCCTGGGCACCCAATGCTGAGAAAGCAGGAGACAGGGCCCCTACCAGATGAGTCATGCCCCCTCCATGCTTCCTTTGCTGCCTCCCACCGCATTGACTGTGTGCCTATGAAGTGCCATCCTCATTCTTGCTGCTGCACAGGAGTTGTCTGGGAACCTGCCTGGGTGCTCCTGGAAGGCAGAACTTAGGTCTTCACCAGGTCTCCCAGGGCCCACAAGGCCTGGCATGTCGAATGTTTCCAGAACAGAGCTCACGGTGGAGAGTCTGCCTGTTGGCAGCAGAAGGGGAACTAGGTAGGCTGTGGCATCATAGGAGCCACTTTAAGCTTGTGGTCAGTTCTTTCCAGACTCTCTATGGGAGCAAAAGAGCCAAGAGCACAGCTTATACATGGGTTTGGGCAAGAGTCTTCGGGGGAGCAAAGGTCCTTGGGGCCAGCAAGATCAATAGCAAGGAGAGAATGCCTGGGGAGGGGAGGGTGGCCAGGCCCTGGATCCATCACCTCCACCTGGGGGAGGCTTTCCCCTGGAGGCTCAGCTTACATCCATCAGTGCCGCATTGATGTAGTTGCTGGATTCTCCGTCCACCGAGATGAGGAAGGGCAGGCAGCGGTCCAGAGGCAGGACATCCATGCTCCGGTTCTTATCATGGTTCCGAGGCAGGAGACCGATGCTGCAGTCCTCGGGCCGGACGTGGGGCGTCACGATGTTGAGGGTCTGTGGGTGCAAAGGCGGACAGATAGATGCAGCTCAGATGCTCGCCCGGAACCGAGGGGCAGTGATGTGCAAAGTCAGCCTCCCCCCATCTCCATCCTCCCGGCTGGGCGCTCTGGTGCCTTTCCCAGGACGGATCCTCTTCTGTGGCGATTCTATCATCTGCTGGCCTCTCTAGCCCTGCGCACCGAGAGCCCCTTCCAGGGGCTGTGACACCACCATGCTGCCAAGGCTCAGGGGCTCCGACACAGCTCCCGACTCCTGCAACAACCATCGGAGCTAAGCTGCTCATCTCAGCCCGGGCTGCACTAAAGGGCGGGCCAGCCAGGAGGTTGTAAGGTGGGGGCGGAGATAGGGAATCCCTAATGAATGTTAAATATTCCCTAAAGCAGCGGTTCTCAACCTGTGGATCGTGACCCCTTTGGGGGTTGAACGACCCTTTCACAGAGGTCGCCTAAGACCATCCTGCATATCAGATATTTACATTACAATTTATAACAGTAGCAACATTACAGTTATGAAGTAGCAACGAAAATAATTTTATGGTTGGGTCACAACATGAGGAACTGTATTTAAAGGGCCAAAAGGTTGAGAACCACTGAGCTAGTGAGTGTTAAATATCCCCTAAAGTGTCATCAGATAAGGGAGTTTTCCCAGCATGCCCCTCAGAGAGAAAGTGGGGAATGGAGATGCTGGGGTGAGCTGTGCAGGGTGGGTGAGACCCTGGAGTGCGCCCCAGCATGTCTGCAGAATTTCAGGGCTTGTGCTCTGCACAGTCAGCCTTGCATGTCTGGGGCCGGCGCTGAGCTGCCCAGGCAATGACTAGCTGTGCCCGTACCTGAAATTCGTCTTTGATTTGGCTGGAGTTGGTCTGGGGGTCTAGCCTGCTGATGTTGTAGTAGAGGGAGCGGAACTCGCACACGGGGATGGCCGTGTTGCCGCAGAGGCAGGCTTCCAGGATGGCGTCGTGCACAAACACGTATTGCTCCTGCAGAGGGAACAGGGCCCCGGTCAGAGCAGCCGCGGGAACTGTGGTGTCCACACTGCATGCTATGGCTGGGAGGAGGGGCGTGACTGACATTGCCGAATCGCTACTTCCTGTCCTGGAATCCGAGGGCCAAGTTTCCAGCCTGAGCTACGGTGACTCCTGTCCCTTGTGTGAGACTGAACAGCACGGTCACTGGGAGAAGTCAGACACTGTGGATGTGCCGCGGCAGGTGCCCTTGGTGTCCCGCCGTGTCCCCTCAGCTGTCACCGTGACCTGCTGGAGGCTGCTGATGCAAGTGCCTGGCATTGGGGCCGAGGGCTTTTCCTAGTCCCAGGGGCACCCCTGAGCTGCGTGCAGGGTGAGCCAGAGGGTGGAGAGTTAATGCCTCAGGAAGGAGCCTCCAACGATGCCAGGTGGAGAGTAGGGGGATGAAGGCCTAGGTCCCCTCTCTCCTCGGTGGGTCACTTGGAAAAATGTGCTCTCCACTATCTCAGAGCCCCCAGGGCTGGTTCTAGGTGTACACGGTGTCAGAGAACTTGGCACACACCTTACCAGGGTCCAGAAGCTTGACTTCCTCCCCCCTTCCTTCCCCCCCACCCCACCGGCAGCATGCCTAGGGATCCCTCCCACATAATCCACTTGCCCTCAACCACTTGTCTCAGTGGCTGCTTCTAAAACGTGCAACACCCGCTGTGCCATCTCAGCTCTCTGCACCTCATGGTTCTCTTCTCCTGGGCACCCCCCCTCCCACCCCGTCTATGCCTCAATGTCTCACTTCCTATGGAAAGTCTTCTCTAAATTCACCAGGAGGAAGTTAGCGCTGTAACTTCCTTAACAGAGGTTTGCTAAGTGACTGTTTTCTGCAGAACTTGGCCCAGCTCTTCATATAAAATGCTTATCCAGATGCATAGAGATGATGTAGTTGAATGTGCGTCTCCCCCACCAGACAGCAAGAACCACAATGTGTCCAATGCGAGCCAGCAAGCCAGCCGGCCACATGCCTGCACCTGGGGCCGGAGGAGGCCTCTCAGCTTAGCAGCCTCACCCAGAAGCCGGGGCTGCCCGTGGAGCGGGCTCAGAGCCCACAGCAGGGCTTACGTGGACAAGCCTGTCGGCGGGGCCTCCCTGCACAGCCAGCAGCACCTGGCCAAGCCCCCACCGCGGGCAGTTTCCCTCCGCAGGGCTGACGACGGCAGCAGCTCTGTGTCCCACGCTGCCTGTCCTGGCTCCCACAGCCGTCGCTGGACAGAAGAGGGTGGTTACGGGAATAATAAACCAAGGCTCCAAGGGGTAGGGAAGGCAGAAGAGGCTGCCTGGCCAGAAAGTGTGACTCGGAGGGAAGAGCATGCCCAGAAGTCACACCAGCCCAAGTCCTACTGTGATCTGGCTGTGGGAGGATTTGGGGACAGTTGTTCAGTTTTTCCATCTGTAAAGTGGGGGTGCCAATAGGATTTACCCCATAGGATTGTTGTGAGGAGCAGAAACAATTTCCTGAGTGCAAAGAACCTAGCATGATGCTTGGCACATAGTAGGTGCTCCACAATAAGGATGAGCCCCTCCCAGTTCCCTGGGTCTTGGGCTCTCTAACTGGACAGAGGCCTACTGCACCTCAACGGCAGGGACTGTGAGTTCTCAGTAAGTTCACTGACTAAGCCATTCCAGCAGCGACTGAAGCAATGCTGGGCACAGAGTAGGCATTCAGTATATGCCATCCTTCCCTGTCTCTTCTCTTTTCCACCCAAGGCGGCAATACTGTTCATTCAGTCCCTGCCCAGATGGGCTCAGAGATGGGGAACTCACCACCATTCCTCACGGCTGAAAATCTCTGAACTGTGGCACCCTGGTGATGGCAGGGGTGCCCTGGCTTCAATGATGGTCTCACCACAGCAAGCCCCCTACTCACTCACGGCCATTTCTCTCACACCCAGGTCCCTCTCTATAGGACGCCACCACCCACACTTCTCCTTGGCCAGGACTACAGGCGGCCGGCAGGCTCAGGCCCCAGGACCCACCTCCGTCTGCACAAGGTTGACCCTCTGGGCTCGGAGCTCCCGCACACAGTTGAAGATGTCCACCACCCCTTCGTTCTCGGCCATGTCGAGCATGGTGTCGATGGCGATGAAGCAGCCGGTCCTTCCGGCTCCGGCGCTGCAAGAAAGGACAGGGTCTGTGTCAGGGACTGTGGAGTGGGACCAGCCCTGGGAGGCTCCTCACACGCAGCCCTGTCACCAGGAACCCTGCAGAGGTGTGCGCTGCAGAAGTCAGAACAGTTTCTGATCAATCCAAAAGCCCCGTTCTCTCTTTTGTAAAATGGGAGAGTACTATTTGGCTTCGGGGCTATTTTGTCAAGATTGGCTTATTTTTGTTATATGCATGTAGCAAACACTCACTTGGCACTTACAAAGTAACAGGCGTTATTCTGAGTATTTCACCAATGCTATTCTCTTTTTCTCTTATGAGGTTGCTAGGAAGTTTTTCACCCCATTTCACAGGTGAGAAAACTGAGGTACAGGGCGCTTTGTGCGATGTCACACAGCTGGCTGGTGGTGCAGCTGGGACTTAACCCAGGCAGTCTGGCTCCAGAGTCTGTGCTCATGCTTACACATGCTCATGCTTACACACACACACACATATACATACTTACACTCACGTGTGCATACAGTTTCCTCACCTGATGGCTAAAGGTACCTAGTCTACTGGGGCTGCCTGATAAACATGTTCCCCAACTGCCCTCCCCCTCCATATCACCCTTTCTTTTATTTTCTTCAATAAATGGGTTGATAGATAGATGGAAGCCAGGAAGGAGAGGAGAGAAATCGGAGAGCAGGTGGGTGAGAGAGCAGAAACCAGCTCTTCTGCACTGTCCCAAAGGCAGAGAGGGAGTTCCAGCTCTGGGTTTGGCTCCGCCGGCACCTGCTTTCCCAGGATCATGAGGCAGTGCCTCCATGAACTCAGAGCTGAAGGCCCCGAGAGCCTGGTCTGGTATCAGGTCTCCTGATTCACACTTGATTTTGATGGCTGGTGGCTTCCTTAGGAGAATCTCAGACCAAGCACACCATGGCAAATAATAATAATAATAATAATAATAATAATAATAATAATAGATCAAGGAGACCCCATGGACCACGGCTTCCCTCCTCAGATCGGTGCTGGGTTCTAAAGTCACGGTGGTGAGCAGAGGCCACAGCAATGTTTGCCTTAGAAGCACAGCGTTTTGGAAGTGAAGGCCGGACTGCCTCGGAGGCCGCCTCCCCTGCGTTTTTGTCCGGCTTCCCTCATGGAGACGAGTGTCTTTGCCTCACAATGTGGAAATGAAGGGAACACAAAGAGGAAGGATGATGGACCGTAAGGAGAGCGATGCTGGCTGAGCGTGAATCCAAGCAGGACAGGAGTGGCACCATCGCCCACATGATGGGAGAGCAAAGCCCTGGAGACGCATCCTCAATCCGGGAAGTAGCCCGTGGGGAGCGGTCTCCACTCACACGGTTTGAATGAAGCCTGATTTGTATTTTCCCTACAGCACTCCAGCCCCCACTGATATAGACCCCTCAGATGGGACATGGGGGGCTGGCCCTCGGGGTCTAAGAGCCACACCAGCCAGGTCTTCTCTGAAGTCTCACCCTGGACCCGTTTTAGGGGAAAGAACTAACCTGACTCAATTTCGGATCTTGGGTCCCTCACTAGCGAACAGCTGCCTGGCGCCCATGCGCTCAGTTTTCTTCTATGTACAACACACCTCCGTGCAGGGTTTTCGTGGGAACCGGGCTGTGTTGATTTCAGCATCATGTAGAAATTAAGCCCCTGCTATGGAGGGTCTGAACCCTGGGGATCAAATTCTTACTCTGCCACTTCCTAGCTACGTGACCTTGGGTAGATGATTCAACCGCTCCGAGTGTCAATACCCTCATCTTTAAAATGAGGCTGGGAATAATATAGACCCACCGTCTAGCATTAATAGCACAATACGTGTAAATTGCATGAAATTATGTTAAAAAGCATAATCCATGTAAATTGCTTTGCCCTGTGCCTGGCTACATAGCAATTTCTCAGTAAATGGTTGCTATTTATATTCACGAATATTTATTGAGCACCTATTAGGTCGGCATTAGAGGCTGGGTTTGGGAGTGGGGACGCGAGGATGAGTGAGACATGGCTCCTGTCCTGCAGGATGAGCAGGCTGGAGTGGGGGCAGCAGTAAGAGTCAGAGAGTGTCCGGAATCCTCTCTGGCACCTCGCATCTGCTGGCCACCATTCAATCTTGAAAAGCGCCGCAGGAGTGGGGCCACTCTGTGCAGCGGCATTAAAGTGACTGGTTGTGGAGAGAAGACCTCGTGCAAGGAGGGCCTGTAACTGTTCGCCACGGCCTCTCTTGTCCAGCTCCAGCTGTGCGTTGGGGCACAGGGCTTGAGGGCTAACATTCGGTTGTCATTGGATTGTGACGAGATGGTGAGCGGAGACTATCTGTAAAGCTCCCAGAGAGCCCAGGGTGTGTGATGTGTATGACATCCTAATCCTCAATGGCCTCATCTGTGAAATGGGATTTCTAATTCTCACCTCTGCGTGGTGGGGAGGGGACATGATGCTATGTGAGGAAGGGGTGGCTCTGAGACATCCTCCTTGACTTGACCCAAGTCCCTGACTGACGTGGCTGTGCCAGGGCAGCGCCGAGATGGCCTGCCTGCAGGGCCTGAAGGACGGGCTGGCCCAAGGTCACGCTGGAAAAGAGAGCCCCTGGGAAGGAGGCGGAGAGGGTGCAGGCCAGCCAGCCCTCAGGTCTGGATGTCCTCCCTCCTCCAATTGTTCAAGTCCTTGACACAGTGCTCCATCTCCATTTAGGAGGATTCAAAGATGTGCTAGTCATTCCCAATGTGACCTCCCAGGTCGGAGCTGAAAATATCTCTTCTCTACAATAAGGTGAAGCCTGATGTCCATTTTCTCTCTATTAGGGATCCTGCAGGCTAGAAATTGATTTTTAAAATAACAGAAATGAAAAGAAGCCACTTCCTTGGAGACACCCCGCTCCCATTTCACAGAGCTGAGGACGAGCATCTGGAGGAAAGCAGGCTAGACGTCCCAGCTTGGCACACCGGTGTGACCCAGGCCAAGTGCCCACCTGCTCGGTACCTCAGTGTTCTTATCTGTAAAATGGGAATGAGAATGGTGCCCACCTGTTAGCGGCGGGTGAGAAGTAAATTAAATAATGTGGGTAAAGGGCACATATAGAAGATGCTGTCAGGGCCAAGCCCTTGTCCCTAGGGGGCGTTACTACTTCAGAACAACAGCGAAAACAATGAGCACTGCCGCTACTCCTACTGTTCTTGTGAGACCTCAGGACCTGGGCCTTATCAGAAAGCACTGGGCACCGTGGACAGACAGGGGCCATGAGCAAGATGGCGTCTCCCTCCCGGAGAGCAGGTCTTTCAAGGGAGCGGAAGTGGGGGGCTGGGGGACTCTCACTTACCTGCAGTGAACCACGATGGGCCCGGCTTCAGGGGGGTTGAGGAACTTGACTTGGCGGACAAAGCCCAGGAGGCCAGTGGCATAGCAGGGGACGCCGTGGTCGGGCCAGCTGGTGAAGTGGAAGAGGCGGAGCTCTCGGATCTCGTGGTAGCCTTTCTGAGGAGAGAATGGGCCTCTGTTCTGCATCTGCTGCCCCCATGTACTCCAGCCAGCGCCATGGGAGCCGCGGCTGTGGCACTGAGGAACCAGTCTCCTGCTGTTGGGGAGGCAAGGTCCTCCAAGGGTTGACAGGTGCCACTGCACAGAGGGTTCTATGGCCTGCCACATCTGGGAGCTTGGGAAGTAAAGTGAAAGTGATTGCAGTACTGTAGGCCTTGTCAGAGCCTTTCGTGTGCTAATATACACCTGGCTCCCCAAGGTGGGGAGGGCATTGTGACATCCCAGAGTTGCCTAAGGACCTTTTTTTGACAAGTGTTGCGTGGAACTTGTATCCAGCAGAACAGATTCAGAGAAATATTGGCCTTGAACACCAAGTTCAAATCATTTCCCAGGGAATACGAGGTCTTTCAGTGGTTAGGTCTGGGGTCCTTCAGTTCCCAGTCCTGTCTACGATAGTTTCCGTGGCTTTGAAACTAATGAGCAGACTTTGTAGTCAATTAGATGATTATTTAGAATGATAAGATAGGGAACAAATAAAAGTGGAGCTTCTCTGACTGATGGGTGTGTGTGGGGGAGGGTGGGGAGGTGCGAGGGAGTAGAGCTCCACTTGGTTTCCTTCCCCTCACCACCCCTCACACAGACACCTCCAGTCCAAGGGATGTTCCATGACTATTATATGGTCAGGACTACCTCTGAGCCTTTGCTTATGCAGTGCCCTACCTGCTGTTTCCACTTAGCAGTCTCCTGCAGACGTTGGGACAGCACTGAAAAGGGAGCATGTTCAATTGTTCATTCTTCCAGTTCAAGAATATTCTCTGAGGGTTATCTGTGTCCGGCCACTAGGAAGGTGGAAATAAAAGCCTCTGTCCCTGGAACAGCTCATGATCTAGTCGGGGAGGTAGACTCCCAAGTGGATAATTCTATTAAAGTACATAAAGGAGTGTCAGCTAACCCCTTCTGGGGAGAGGAGAAACCAGAGAAGGCTTCCTGGAGGAGCTGATGCCAGGACTGCATCTTGAAACATATTGATACCGAAAATAATGGCTAACATTTATTAATCATAGACTAGGTGCCTGCACTCTCAGAACACTTCCATGTATTAATTCACTGAATTGTCATTCCAATCCTCATACTGTTCTCTCTTTTTCTATGAGTGAAGAAATTGAGGCTAAACAAGGTTAACTAACAGGCCCAAGGTCACACAACTAGTAAGTTGTTAAGCTGCAGTCTGAACCCTGGCTGTTGGCTCCAGAGTCTGAACTGCTAAGCATTATGACACACTGATACCTGCGTGTGACCCGGTTGAAGAGATGGAGGGATTCCTAAGGCAGAAACGCAGCACAGGCAAAGCATGGAGACAGGACTTGGCACAATATGTGCACAGAATCGCAAACAGCCCAGAGCAACTCCAGAGGAAAGTGGAAGACAGGTGAGGGCATACAGCAGGCTGAGGGTGGGAGGTGGGGCAGGTGCTGGACCTTGGAAGGCCTGGAATTCCACGTGCAGGCCTTTAGACTGTCCCAGAGGCACTGGGGAGCCCTAGGGAGGTTGCCCAGATGGTGGCACAGAAGAGGCATCCGACTTGCATTTTGGGAGGATCATGCCAGCTACTCTGTGGAGGCTGGGTTTGGGGGGTGTTTTGGAGGGCTGTGTAGAGGGCACTGCTGATGCCCACCCACATCCCCTTTCCCGGGTTGCAGACAGCTCAGAGTAACCCACTTATTTCAGAGAATTGCTCTCAACCCAAAAGAAGCCACCTCCCCTGGCTGGAGCTGAAACATAGAGAGATCAACTGGCTTTGCCAGTCTGCCCAGGACAGAGGGGTTTCCCAGGAAATGGCACTTCCAGTGCTAAATTCAGGAGGGTCCCGGGCAGACCAAGATAATAAGTTACCCTAACGCGGTGCCAAGGCCTCTTGCCAAAGGATAGGATCATCTCCGTGGTGCAGTTCATGCCCCTGAGCTCCCAATGGGACCAGGCTGAGGCTGGGCTCAACTGAGACCAACACCCTTGCTGGCTCCTTCCCTGTCCGCCCTCTCCTGCCTCCCTCCCTCTCCTTCTCAGCACACCATCAAGGGAACCTGAATCCTATCCTCAGGCTCTGCTTCTTAGAAACTCAAACATAGCAAGGCCAGAGGCAGGGAGCCCTGCTCGGAGGTTGCTGCAGAGCCGGTGGGAGTGAACAGAGGCCTGAGTTAAGGCTCCTCCGGAGGAGAAGAGAAAACAGCTTCAGGAATACTTGGAGTTTTTCTCTCCATCCTCAGAGGCCGGGGGTCAACTCTATGGCATGGTTTATGCTCCGGAGGCCCCTGTAAATCAGGCTAGACTTCCCCTCCTCTCTTCTGCTCCCTTCCTCTCTTACAAGTTTCTCTCCAGAGTGGTCCCTAGATAAACCATGTGCGTCCGAATCCTTGTCTCAGGCTCTGCTTCTAAAGAACCCGACCTAAGACCACATCGATGTACCTGTGGTCCTCCTCCCAGTGGGAGCGCTGCAGGCAACAACCTGTATGTCTAGTATGCAGCTGTGCACACAGGACCGGCACCGTGCAGGGGCCAGCTTTGGTGCTCAGGAGGCCTTGTCAAACCCCGAGGGCACAGCTCTCAAGGCACTGAAGTTCCTGGTGCTTCTGCATTGCCAGGCAAGGCAGAAGGGTCCTGTGGCCACTGGACCCTTAATGCTGCTGCTTTTAGAAAGTGATAATGGGGTGGAGTGGAGTATCCTGCAGCTGGGCCACTTTGCAGAACTGACTTACACGCTCTGCCTAATTTTTTTCATCTATAAAACGGGAGTAATCATCATACCTACGTCAAGGGGTTGTTGGAGGATTGCATGAGTCAATTTATGCAAAGCAGTTAGAAAAGCACCTGTTTGGTGAGTGCTCAGGAAATGTTAGCTGTCACTACAATAGTAATGATATAATAACAACGGTTCTATAATAAATAAATCATAAATAGGAATAATTATTTGTAATTCAGTTCCTATTCTCAGGCCCCTGCCACCCTGCCCTCCTTTCAGTGCCTAGACCAGCATTTCTCAATCCCAACACTGTTGGCAACTTGGGCTGGGCTATCTTGTGCATTTCAGGGTGCTCATCAGCATCTCTGGCCTCACCCCCTCGATGCCAGTAGCTCCTCTCCTTCCTCTGTTTTGACAACTGAAAATTGCTGAAGGTCCCCTGTGGGACAAAACCACCCTGAGTGGAGAACCACAGGCCTAGAACACGCCGAAAAAGTCCACCCCCTCATTATTTGCTAGCTAATGGCTCCTCCTCCAGGCAGCCCTCTCTGACCACCTCATCCTCCCGTCTCCACTCTCGTCCTGTTTCTTTCGTGGCTTTTATCACAACATGCCATTGTTACTTCTGTTGAATGCTGGAGGCAGGATGCTCTGGCGCAGGAGCCGCATCTAACTCAATCGCTGACCTGTTCCTGGGACCAAGCACGGGATGGGTGCAGAGTGGACCTCGGTCACTGTGTGTCCTGAACGAATAGACCAGCTGGCTGATCTAGTGGACAGGCTGCCCACAGCCACAGGGACGCTTACCTTCTGGACTGTGAAGGTGCGTATGACGTATTCTGCCAGGGGCTCTGTTTCAATCAGGGTGACTTTAATGTCGCCGTAGACCTCCGTGTCATCCGGCCAGTATCGCACACACTTCACCTGCGAGGAAGGACAGAGACGAGGACAGGTGAGCAGGGGGCTGAGTGTGAGCAGTCGCCTCACCTGGCTTTCCTGTTCCAATAAACCCAAGGGCGACTTTGGTGACATTTCAGTCGTAAGGGTCGGCTGGCCAGGGGTCGGCAACGTGCACGGGGCCAAGCTCACGCCCAGAGGAGCAGGAGCCCTTAGGAGTCATGGCAGTACCTTCTTCTGTAGAGCTCCATATCATTTTCAAATCCACTATCAAGTAAGTCTAGGCAAGCTAGGCAGAAGGAGCTATCCCCGTGCCACAGATGAAATTAATACTCAGGTTTGGAGGTTTGGGTGGCTTGTCCTAGGTCACGTGGCCAGTTTTCTGCCTTTGGCTGAACGATCTGTCAGGCTGGGGCAGCTGAGACCAGCAGAGCAGAGATGAGAATAAAAGGAGGGAGACAGTGAAGAGGGAAAGCAGAAGTGGTCGGAGAGGAACATCACTCTTCAGAGCGGGTAACCAGGGGCTTCGAGGACAAGGCTCTCCGTCGGGGAAGGATGGAAGGTGCTGGGCTCAAAGGGAAGACGCTGTCAATGCTCTCTGCTACCAACAAGCCATTCCCACATGTGACTGAGTCACACTCCACAGGAGGAACAAGAGATCATGGTTTTCCCCTTAAAAGAACAAAAGCATTACCATTCCGGGGGACGCCGCACGGCCTAGAGTGGCATTTCCCACAGTGTGTTCCGCTGGGTGCTAATAGGTGTTAGGTAAAAAACAAGAAAACAAAAACAAACAGAAAAGGTTTTGTGGTCAAATGAGTTTGGGAAATGCTGGGTTAAACAAAGTTAAACAGGCTGTTTTGCTACAGGACTACTCAGCTGGCTTAATGGACTAATGCTAATGTTTTCTTTTCTTTTCTTCTTCTTATGTTTGACTCTCCAAAAGGGGGCAAAGAGTATGGAGCATTTCCCAAACGTATTTAACCATGGAACCCTCTTCTCACTAAGCATCCTGCAGACTAGCATCCCATGGAACCCACTTAGGGAAACGCTGGTAGAGCGCAACAGGCTTTGGAGGCAAATGGATGCATTGCATGATGCTAACACTCAGTAGCTGTGCAGCTTCCAGAAAGGGCTGAGACCTCTCTGAGCCTCAGCTTCTGTTAATGATGATAGCTATACTCACTGAGTGCTGATGATGTCTCACACTGTCCTCTACAAACACTTCACCTGTATTATTGCAATTACTTATCAATATAACCATATAGATATTATTATTCCCATATTACAGATGAGGAATCGGAAGCACAGGGAGGCTAAGAAAATTGCCCCAGGTCAACAGTTAGGAAGGGATGGAGCCAGAATGCAAAGCCAGGTCACCTGAATAATCGCCAGGAGAAGTCTGCTACCGCACTTGGCTCCTGGCAGGAGTTCCATCAGAGATGGCTCTACTGTACCCTTCCCAGATCCAAATTAGCTTCACGATTCACCCCTCCAAGGAACCTGTCCTCGATGTGGAATGCATTATAGAACAGGCTGGAATTTGCCTCTGGATTCTTAGTCCTGGGATGGCATTTGTCTGCAGTAGGCACAGCCTGGGCCTCAGTCCCTGAGGAGCAGTCCTGGGTGGGGGCACCATGAGCACCTGAGTGAGAGTGGAGTTGCAGACCCTGCCCTGAGTCTGGCGGGGTGACATCAGGGTAGTTACTCCATCCCTTTCCTCATCTGTAAATTGGGGAATGGACTAGACAAGAGTGGGCTCAAGGATTCAATCTCTCCTGGCTCTGAACTCCTAGGAGGACATCAGATGCCCACAGCCCTTTTCTGGGTTATGACTCACAGCCCAGATCTCCCTTCCCCACTATCTCGGAGGCCGGGACCCTGTTATAATGAAAACTTACCTGCTCCCTATTTCGTCAGCCCATAAGTAGGGAGGCTCTCTGAACTCTAGTGTGTGTGCATCCTGCCATGAACCCCGCAGCCCGCCCACCCACACACCACAATTTACCAAGTAGGCAACTGCTAGCTGGGCACAGCGTCCCATTTCTAAGCCCTAGGAGTAGCTGAGGACCACACAGGGGAGGGTGAGAGAGAGCAGAGAGAGAAACCAAGGCCTGAACCCCAAAGAAGGTGGAGGTTGAGAGGTCAGGAGGCAAAAGGTCAAATGCAGCTGAGAGATTGAGTACAATGAGAAGAGAGAAGTGGCTGCTGGATCTGTTCCCATGAAGGATGTTGGTGATTGACAGCATTGCTGTGGATGGGATGGAGGAGGAGCTACGCTGGAGCAGGCAGAAGAGAGCAAGTGCAGACACAGAACCTGCCTGCCAGTCTTTAGAGTTTGGCAGAAAGGGAGGAATAAGAGCATCATTCCTGTTCGCCTGTTTCACAGTGTTAAGGGGGAAGGCACTCAGGAGGTTTGCATGCAAACATCTAGTAATTAGAAAGAGAATTACTTTCCAAGCGAGGGGGCCTTGAGAAGATTCTTGAACAGAATCTGTGATTCAATGCCCTGTGGTTGCCTTGGAAGGGCAAGAGTCACTTCCTCCTTCGTATTAGGCTGAGCCAAAGAATCGGCTGATATTCTACCATTTGGGGTCAACAAAAACAGTCATTTTTCTGGTTCAACCTGACAATAGAGGGGAAGAATGAGATGGCTGTAGACACAAGTAGATACAAGCTTTGTGATGTGAAGATGACAGCATTCACGTCTGATGCCTTACATTTCCTCAAACTCTAAGAGATGACATTGTCCTTGGAGAGCGAGGGTGGAGAGAGGAATGAGGGGTCTGAAGGAAAAGGACGTTCTTAGGCTGTGAAACAGAAGTGAAGATTTCTCCCTCATAGCAGGCTGGGAGGTAAGATTTGGCACACCGCACGAACAGACACATGCTCAAGTGTGCGATGCCAGCGCCCTCTAGCCAGGTCACTGCAGGAGGGGCTTACCCTGCCCACTTCCACGAGGTTCGTGACCATGACGATGCTGGCTGAGTTCTCCTGCCAGATCATTCTCCAGAAGTCCTTTACAGTCTCCTGCATCGGACCTGCCAACAGAGATGACGACAGGGTCAAAGGTCATGAGTGTCAGGAAGCAGCCAGGATGCCAACCCTTCTAGCTGCTCAGCTCTGACTCCACATGGGTGAGTGACAGCAAGACCAGAGAATGCTCGAGGGGCCACCCAAGTAGCTAGGAATGAGGCCTGAGGCGTGAGAGGTCAGAGCATGGATAAGAAACCCACATTCCAAGCAGGCAAGGTCTGTGGCTCCCCCTGGGAGTGCTACCAGCTTCTCTCCTCCTCCATTGCTCATCCTCCTCTGCTCAGCCCCTTTCCACCAGTCCCTGATCCTGACCCATCACCTTATCTGGACTCTACTAAAGGTTAATAATCAGTGGAGTTTTCCTAAAAATTGGGCTCCAGACTTCAATGTGACAGGACACTGGGGTAGAGGGGCGGTGCTGGGAGCCAGATGCTGAGGGTGCAAAGAGAAGATGCCGACTCTGAGTGTTGATCTGAAGCTCAGGCAGAAGGGAGAAGTAGACAAGGAGTGGGAGACAGGAGGGAGAATCCAAAGCTATTTCCTTGGAAATTCTCCTTTAACATTCTGGGCTTTTATTACTTTCAAAATTACAAGAGCAATATATATATATATATATATATATACTTGATATAAAAATTTGAGATATATATATATATTAATAATAATAGGCCCAGTGTACAGATTTTGTGCACTGGTACGGTCCCTAGTGGCTGCTAGCTGCTGACCAGGTACTCCCTCACCCTGGCTGAACTACTGGACGACTTCCCCAGTTGAGGGGACAATTTGTACTATGCTTTTATTATATAGCATAGTACACACACTAATAAAAGGGCAGTATGCAAATTGGTCACGACATCCTCACAGTCATGACCAGATATGCCAATTAGTCACAACCAGATATGCTAATTAGTCATGACCAGTATGCAAATTGACCATCACTCCAACATAAGAGAGAGATACACTAATTAGCCCTGATATGCTAGTTAGTCACAACCAGTATGCAAATTGAACATCATTCCAACACACAAGATGGATGCCCCCATGTGGTCAAAGATGGCTTCCCCCATGTGGCCACAAGATGGCCATCACAAGATGGCCTGCAGGGGAGGGCAGTTGGGGGAGACCAGGCCAGCAGGGGAAGGCAGTTAGGGGTGACGGGCTGGCAGGGGAGGGCAGTTAGGGGCAACCAGGCTGGCAGGGGAGGGGAGTTGGGGGCGATCGGGCTGGAAGGGGAGGGCAGATAGGGGTGACCGGGCCTGTTTGGGGGGACCAGGCCTGCAAGGGAGGGTAGTTAGGGGCAATCAGGCCAGCAGGGGAGGGCAGTTAGGGGTGACCAGGCCAGCAGGGGAGGGCACTTGGGGGTGATCAGGCTGGCAGTGGAGCAGTTAGGTGTTGATCAGGCTGGCAGGGGTGTGGTTAGGGGGTGATCAGGCTGGCAGGTAGAAGTGGTTAGGGACAATCAAGTTGGCAGGCAGGCGAGCCATTGGGAGCCAGCAGCCCCAGATTGTGAGAGGAATGTCTGACTGCCGGTTTAGGCCCAATCCCTGTGTCGGACATCCCTTGAGGGGTCCCAGACTGGAGAGGGTGCAGGCTGGGCTGAGGGACACCCCCCAGTGCACGAATTTCATGCACCAGGCCTCTGAGATATATATATATAATTTCCATTGTATGGATTTTCCCAAGCCCTTAATAATTCTTATCAAGCAGCATATTTCTCATAGCTGCATAATTTTTCATAATAGAGAACGATCACACCTTAACCAATCTACCAATCATTAGGCACTTAAGGCTTTTCACTTGTTTCCTGTTCTGGATAACACCGTGAAGAGTATCTTTATATACAAGTCACTGTCCACATATGTAGCACCCACAGGATTTCCACCCAGAGGGTCTGAGAGGTACAATGGGTTGTCAGCCTTCTGATCACACTGCCAGGTTGCTCTCTAGCCAGTTGGCTAATCCCTTCTTCTGGGCTCACCCCCACCAGGGAGACAAGGCACCATCGGGTCTGCTTCTGGATGGTGGATATCAGGGGCACCCCTGAGCCTGATGCTTGAGGTCTGTTCTGCTTGACCATGTCCTGGTGCCACCTCCTTCCTCTCTCACTCAGGTCCCTCCCATGGCAGCTGAACTTTTTACCTCCTTCCTCCCCAATCAAACATTAGAACCCCAAGACCTCTGGAGGCTCTCTAGCCTGACCCTGTGCAACTTCTTTCCTGGAAGAAGCTCATTTCTTTCCTCAGTGAAGGGCGAGGGCCCTTTAGAGGGAAAGGAGGGCACTTACCTTGGGTTGCAATATAGTGCCGAGGTCGATGGTAGCCCTGGGTAACAGAGAAAAGCATAGTGAAGGGCCTCTTGCCAAGCTTGCAAACAGCAATAATTAGCCTTTCCAAGACACGGCTTCCTCGTAGGCAAAATGGGAATAGCATTAGCCATTTCCCAGAGAAGTGGCAGAGATGAAATAAGATAATGCATACGAAGTGCTCAGTGAATCACCAAATGCTTGCTATCACTATATGACTAGACCTGGGAGGTGCCCATACAGGCTTGCCTTGGAGCCAGTGGATAGGGAGCAACATTAGGTGGACATCACTTATGCCCATGCACCCAGAAAGAGGTGGAAAATAAATTTTGGGGTTTCTGTGGGACATCAACCACCAAAAAGTTTCCCCTGAGCCGTGATTAATGCAGAACCCTGCACGAGGCCCTGCAGGGCCCCTGAGAGAAGAAAATAACTGCATTTGTGGCTCCTTGCATTGGTGCAATTAGAAAAAGGACACTAGAACGGATGCTACACTGCCTCCCTGTGCAACACGGCGGGGCTTGGAATCGAAGTCCTGTTCACTGGGAGGACCCCGTGTAGGTGCGACCTAGAGGCTGACACAGCCACTTTCTGATGCTGAGATTTCCCTGTATGTTACAGAGTGGTCTCATAGGCCCTGCTGGGCTCTGGTGGTGGGGTGGGGGGTGACTCTGCTGCCCCATAACCCTGACAGTTGGAGAAGAGGCTGAAGCTGCCTTTCTCTTTTGCCTGGACATGGCATACATGGAGGATCCCCTTTCTATTAAACAAAAGAAGTGTATCGTACTGGGTAAAAGTCTCAGAGGCAGAGCTGCATGTAGTAGATAGCACTGAATGCAATTAGCATTTATTGACTGAATAAATGAATTAGTGAATGAATAAATTAAAACACACACACACAGATGTGAATTATGGAGGCTGCTGGTAGAGAGGCTGTTGACAGTCCTGAAAACCACTTTCCCTTACGGTTAAACCATCTCAGGAGATAATGACCCTACCATTTGATGAACACCTATTTCTGTCTTAAGCTTTGGTGGTCAGTCTTTCTGTCCTACTGAGCAGGAGGAGCTGCCTCAAGACCCCCTTCTTTAGGACTGAGCCAGACTTGCCTCCCTGCCTCCAGTCTGGTCCCAGAGTGAATTCCCAATGCGGATCTGATTAGACTACTTCCCACAGAAAAGCTGCCATGGCTCCCACTGCCTGCACAGTAATGTCCAAATGCCTTCGCCCGGGACTAGTCATCCATCTCCATCCTTGTCCCCAGCCTCATTTCCTCTTGTCCCTCTCTGTCCCTTTTCACAGCCCCACATGCCTGTGTTCCAGCTTCCCACGCTGAACTTCAAATGAGACCTCCCGCCTCCTGAGTGGCCCTGCAGGGCTCTGTATGTGCCCAGGTACCACACTCCCAACATGCACTGCATTACACTTCTGTGCTTTCCCCCCTCTGGGCCATGGGACAGGTCACCAGAGCCGGGTGCAGTTTTCAGCTAAGGCTGGTTGGTGGCATACAGGCATGAATGTGTCTCTGAGGTGAGATTGGGTCACTCTACTTAATGCACCGGCCAGAAGACAAAAGACCCTGTGGAGGAAACTGATGTGGAAGACCCCGATGCACTTGAAAGTTGATGCAATAAATTCCGGGCAAGAAATTCACGTTTCCATTGTGGAGTTAGGTGATTTTGGTTCCCCAGTTTGTTCATTCATTTGTCTTCTCGGTTATTTGATAGTCATTCAACAGGTGTTAACTGAGCACCTACTACCATGGACAAGGCACTGGAAATACAAAAGTGAGCCAGATGGAGGTGGGCTCTGCTTCTGAGCAGCTTATGAGCATCAACAAACTGGGGTAGGGGAAGGGATGGGGCTTGTGGAGTTCTCATGGGGAACGGACTCAGCCAAGGAGGCAGAGAAGTATCCTCTGAGGCGGCCTCGTAAGCCGAGCTTGGGCGTCTCAGCATCACTATTATTCCCACTTCATCTTCTCAGCCATCCTCCCAGTTTTCCTGCCACTGCCCCTGGGCTCATTGGCTGTCTTGGTCTTCTTCAGAAACAATCATGTTTCCATCTGGAGGCCTTAGCATGTCCTGTGCCTGCTGTGTCTGTCCCCAAATAGCTGAGCACTTGCTCTCTCCCTCACCCAGGCTTCTGCTGGCTGCCGTCACCTCCCCAGAGAAGCCTTCCCTGCCCATCCTGTCAGCCTCTTTCTGCTGTCTCTACTTTCCTTCTTTTCAGAGCACGTATCATCATCACACGACACAATGTTCTGTGTTTACTCACATGCCTGCTGTCTGTTTCCCCCGTGGAATGAGAGCTCCAATGGGCAGGGCTGTGTCCAGCTTGCTCATGGCTCTGCCAGCCCAGAGAGCCTGCCTGGGCCACCAGCCTTGATAAATGCACAGTGAGTGCGCGCCTTCTCATGCTGCGTGTGAGCAGAGAGATGCTGCCTGCCCTCCAAGAACCCAGACGGTCCCCAGAGAGAAAACATTCTAACCATGAGCGAGACTCCAGCAGTGCTGATGAAAGGAAGTGAACTGCTCAACGGGGCTCCTCCGGGGACCTGCCGAGAGCTGGACAGAAGACTTCCCAACCTTAAAAGAACTTGGAGCTCATTGAAGCTCCACCTATAAAGCACGCAGGCCGCCTGCCAACCAGCACCAGGCCGGCCTGCATCTGTCTGTGAGCAACGGGAAAGAGGTTTGCATCCAAAACACATTTATCTCACTCTGCACTCATGCATCTGTTGCTTGCTGGGGACCCAGATACAATATTCACTTCCAGGCGGGTAATTTATAACAGATTCAAGTGGCCAACACATTCTCAGGTGTGCAAACATCGCGGCCAGCGGGATGGTTCTGACTGTAGCAGAACCATGGCCTCCGGGGGCACAGACAGGGCTGGCCCATTCTGCTTACTGTCCACATGGAGTTGGTTTAATGGATTGTCAAGATCCAATTGTGTATAAGTGGTCCTGTTGCGGGCATTGGGAGAGCTGGGAGGATTTGGCTGAAATGGAGACCAGGACAGAGGGGTGAGGACAAGAGGGCGGTCTGAAGCAGCAATCGCCAACCTTTTGGACCACCAGTTGGCAACTGCTGCTCCAAAGGTTATCTTAAACCAGCAGTCACCAACCTTTTGGACTACTAGTGGTCCGTGGACCACCAGTTGGCAACTGCTGGTCTAGAGTATCGACTTGGCAGTAATACCCACAGAAATCTCAGGAGTTTTAGCTTTGCTGGAGTGTATAGCAGATTTGCAGTGAACGGGACTTTTCTGCCCTCTGGCCTTAGGGACACTACACCCCACCCTGTGGATCCCCCTCAATCCTGTTCTGCCCTTATTAACGTCTCCTGGGTTAATCCCTTTGGGTGAGCCTCTGTTTCCCAGGGGGACCCTGACAGGCAGACACCTTACATGAATTATCACATTCTTGTGGAGGGACATGATTAACCCATGTTATAGATATCAGAACAAGTGATAATTCATCCAAGACATAACACCTGTAAGCAGAACTGCCGGGGTTCAATGGGCCCCATGAGGACTGAATTCATGACTTAGGTCTGTGAGCCCCTGACCTTAACACTGAGACCCACACAGAGCCCAGTATCACATATTAAGACAACGCCTCACAGAAGCTGCCTGGCCGGTCTGCACACCCTGCTCCTTATGGAGGGAGAGGGCAGTCATGTGTCCTGGGCAGGCAGAGAACTGGATTCTAGCTGTGTGACCTTCAGCAAGGCTCTTAACCTCAGCCCCGGCTGCATTTCCTCCTGGCCTGCAGGATGCATTGCAATGACAGGCCTGGGAGAAATGGGAGATGCTATTAGTATTGACACTGCAGAGATTTGCTTCCCTTTACAACAATTTCATTTGTTGCCTATAAATCACAAGGGGGGGAAGGGCAAGGGAAAAAATGGAGATCTATCTATCATCTGTTGTAATACTTATCTATCACTTGTTGTAATACTTTAAGCAATGAAATAAAAAAAAAAATAAAACAGGAAAAAAAAAAAAAAAAAAAAAGAGCGCACTTTGGCTCTGACTACAGCCTGATGCTCACCTGACTTTGGATGGAGTGTCTACCTGCAAAAGTGATTGCTGCTGGAGGTTGCCACTCACATGATGCAGCCTGCAGACCCCACATGGGCCATGGCCCTCGAGGCTAACACATCCACTCAACTGCAGACAAGGTCAAGGGGAAATGGAAGGGACCGACTCAGTCTGGTTCAGCACATGCAGGAGGGGCAGCAGGCAGGGCCCTGGACTTGGAGCCATTCGGGTCTGGTTCCTTGCCTAGTCCTGCCGCTGACCAGCTGCATGGCCTTGGACAAGTTTTGCAATCTCTGCTTTTCTATCTGGAGAATGGGGCTGGCTGCCTACCTTGGAGAGCTATTGAGAGGTCCCAATAAACTGTCTCACTTAAAACCACCCACCACAGGGCTCAGGAGCGACTCATGTAGCCCCTGTGGCTCTTGTCATCACTTTTCTGTTATTACTAAAGCCCGCAGGGCATGGTGGGGGAGGCACCCCTGACTCAGACTCCTGCTCCTGCCTCCCTCACCTCCTAGCAGTGTGATCCTGAGGAAGTGACAGGACCCAGAGAGCCTCAGCTTACTCGCCTGGAAATTACTCTGTGAGGTTGTGGGGCTAGTTTGGGTCATGCGGAAACAGATTCTGTATTCTGTACAAGAGCAGGAGGTGATGAGAATTCTTAGGTTGCCGCCAACCCTTCTTGCCTGGCTGACTTTACTCACAGATAAGGCAGCACTGTGTCTCCTCCTCCGGGAAGGCCTCACTGGCCCCCACCTCCACCTCGAGGCTCTGATTTTCCTTTGTGCTTCCACAGGCCCTGCTCTGTGAGGGTCTCTTTTCTAATCTGACTCCCTCATCACACTTGAGTCCCTTTTAAGGCCTGTGTTCCCAGCACCCTGTGGAGGATCTGCTCAGTGCTCGGGGAATGAACCGTAATGTGCACGGGAAAGGCTGAGTGCTCAGGTGTAGAGTAGACACACAGACACACTTACACACAGGCTGGAGATGGCTGTTCAGAGCTGGCCATCTCCTGTGTGCTTTCTGGGAAGGGCTGAGGTGGCCGAGACCATGTCTATCTTGATGGGGACTAAGGCTCCAGGCCCAGTTTCTGATCACCTGTGGGCCCCCTGTTAGCCAGGGTTGGGGGGAGGGGGTGTCTCTTGGGGGAGGGGAGGTAGGAAATGCTCCAGGTGTCTCCCACAGAGGGAATTCAGTGTAGGGAGTTGGTCACACAGGAGCCAAACAGGGAACAGTGGGGCACCAGAGGTCAGCAACAGTGGGAGGCTGCGACCACCCCTAGAATGAACTGACAGTGGGAGACACATGCTGCCAGGGCCCAGGAAGGAGCTTGGGCACCTGTAGAGGCTGGGCCTGTGGCGGCCCAGGAGCTGGGGCCATGGTGGGACGCAGCTATTGCTGGAGCTATCACCCAAGGCCGAGAGAGAGGAGGAGACATAGGCTGGCTTCTCCTTTCCTTCACCCTCCAATTTCCCTTTAGTGCCTGCCATGCAGGGGTCACTCTCCCTCTCTCTCCCTCTATCTCCCTTTCTCTCTCTCTTTCTCACATACACACACACACAAAGATACACAGACACACACATTCATATATAGAGACACACACTCATACAGACACACACACAGACACACACACAGACACACACTCATACCAACAACATAAAGCAGAACAGGGAAGCACAAGCAACAGATCTAAGGGCAACAGGCAAATGAACAACACGAGGCTAATGCTTGTGGAATTAACAAGTCATCTAGTTTGAAAGCACTCCGCTGCATTTTCTAGCTGATCTACAAAACACTTGCTAGTCCAAGGAGTCCCGGAGGCTCACTGAGCCCTTCACCAAGGCCCTTGGCTGCCAGCTGAGGTCCCAAGAAGCCTGGCTGGAACCAATCACCCTGGTGTCCACCTGACCCGGAGGTCATACCCCCCTTCCCCCGCGCCCTTTCCCACTCCGTGGGTACCTGTCTTGGCCTCTATTGTATTAGTTCCTTCCTCAATAGTCTCTGGACACTGAAGCCCCCCTTTCCTATTTGGTGTTCCGATCCCAGCCTCTGATCTCTCTCACCCCTGGAAACAGGCCAGTCATCCAAAGCTCAGCTCTGACCAATCACCTCCTGGATCAAAGCCTTCCCATCTCGGTTTCTTGCCTGTAGGATAAGGCCCGATCCCTAAGTTTGGCCTTAGACTGCCCATGGCCTCACTCCAACCATATTTCCTTCTCCTTCCATTCCGGAGGCTGCTCCCCTTGAACTGAGCAGGGTCATATCTGTGCTCCCAGCTGCTGCATCTCGGCTCGGCTGTTCTCCAACCAGAGACCATCTTCCTCCTCTTTGCTTTCCAATTCTACCCATGCTTGGAGCTTCGGTTCACACCACATTTTGCATCCCTCATGGAAGAAGCAGTTTCCCCCATCTCTGAACCCCTGCAGCATTTTACCTGAACTTAAGACTCAACCACTTTCTAGTTTGTTCTGACATTATTGATGGGCACAGCTTATCTTCCTGCTAAGATTGTAGAGGGTAGGACCATGGCATCTTAAGCTTTATGGCTCCTATAGCCTCTGGTACACACAGTAAACACTTTTAAATTCTTGTTGTCTAAATGGCTGTACCTTCAAAGGAATGAGTGAATGGATAAATAGGCGTGTATACAAATGAGTCAGCGGGTAAACAAACAAGACGGGCCTCTGTCCTGGGGCCCCACAGAGCGAGCTACTACAGCTGCCTGGAGGTGGGCAGGTTTAGGTGGGGAGTTAACTTGGGTCACACTAATTACACAAAGCAGGGAGGAGTCAGGCAGCTCTGGACATGTTCTGGGAAGGCCACCTCTGGGGGAGAGTCGGGGGACAGCCACAGATTTGGAGCCTACGGTAGTCAACCCCAGCTTCAGGCTGCCCAGTTCACAAAGGCGCTTACATCAATGTAGTTGGCGTTGATGTAGTCGGAGTGTGGGTCTCCATCCAGCACCAGCAGCCTCACTCGGGAATGGTCATCTGCAGGGGGGTGGGAGGGAGGAGAAAGAGAGAGAGAAAGAGAGAGAGAGAGGATGGGTGAAAAGACATCATCAGACAAGGAGCCAGCCCTGCCCTCCGTCAGGGCCACATTTGTTAATTACTGCACACTTGGCATCATGAGACTTTTGCACAAACTCTCTCATTTAACCCATGAGCTACCCTCAGTTATTGTCCCCATTCACAGATGAGGAAGCTGAGGCCCAGGGAGATTACTATGCCCTAAAGAGGACCAGTATCTTCTCTTTTTTCCCACCTGCCCTCCTGATTCTGGCTTGTCATTACCACCTAGGTGAGTCTTAGTGATTTTACCTTAAAATGGGGATGGAAATACTTTCTCCATAGACAGTGCAAGGGAGACTACATGAAAAGTCTCAGGAAGAGAGGTATGTGGATGGGGATTAATAGGCTTCATTTTCATGCTTGTTTAAAAACGGCA
Source organism: Murina feae (assembly GCA_004026665.1). Classification (NCBI taxonomy): domain Eukaryota; kingdom Metazoa; phylum Chordata; class Mammalia; order Chiroptera; family Vespertilionidae; genus Murina; species Murina feae. The sequence continues at coordinate 41,617 of PVJC01001758.1, forward strand.
AATTTACCTATTTTCCACTTGGGCACAAATTGTTTTTCTTTTGCCTCTTGGAGTATTGCTGCAAATAGATTGTCAGCCACATACTGCTATCAATACTATCATTCGAGCGGAGCTGACTAAATCATTATAAAAGAGGTCATCAATAACTAAAAACCATGTCACAGAGCATAGCATTCCAAACACAATCTAGGCATAAACAAGATTTGCAGGCTTTGGTCGATGGCACGCTGGCCTCAAATAACACCAAATAAAAACCATTAAAAAAACAAGTACAGCAGAAGAATCAGATGAATCTTTTACAATTAAGTAAAGTGAGCCCCGCTACAGACACAGACACACACAATCAGACTGCCCTGGCTGGGTCTGGGTGGGAGGAGGGGCTCAGCTTGCTGCCCATGTCACTGTGCAGGTCCCTGAATGACTCCGGACATGACTCTAGGGCAGGGCTAGGGTTCCAAGTCAGTGGGCGGCAGAGCTTTGAGCACCTCCAGGGGCCCCATGAGGCAGGTCCTCATGGTGCTCAGTGAATGTATGAATGGATGACCTCACTGAACCCTGACAGTGATGCCATGCCAGCAGAGAAGCAGGATGGGTGCTGTTAGCCCTTGTTACAAACGAGGAAGCTGAGGCTCACAAGGACTGACTGGCCATGGGGAGGGGAAGATGGAGCTTGGGAGAGTGGGGTCCTCTCAACTCTGGGTCCAGCTCCTCTGGCCCTCCAGAGAGGGGTCTAAGTGGATATTAGAAACCACTTCAAGTGTCCACAGCAGAAGGAATTAACGACAGAGAAGTGGTCACCTAGGTGATGGACAAGTTTAGAAGCCAAATAGAAGAGGGTGAAGTAACTCAGAGGTCAGTGTGGCAGAGGGAGGAGGTGGAGGTACCAGAACTCTGGGGCTGGGGCGCCTGTGGGGACTGCAGCTGAGTGGCTTCTTTGGTGAAAGCTGGAGAAAAGCTGGAGCCTGTGGTTGGGACAGATGGGGAGAAAATATCCTTCCCCCGGCCTCTTCCTTTCTCCCACCTTCCAATCTCCCACCGGTACATGCCACTGACCAAACCCAGACAGAAGCCTGATGCCCAGAGACCGAGAAATGCAACCGGCAGGTGTCAGCTCTCTGTGAGCAAAAGGTGAGCGGGAGCAGGCAAGGGATGGGTCCCAGGATGAACACACAGGCCCGGGGCTGGGCAGCATACCGCGCCCTCACCATTAATTCACTAACTAACTCGTTAATTAAAAAACTATTCATTCAGCATCTGCCATGTGCCAGGCAGGGTGCTGGCACTGAGATATACTGGATACCACTTTAAATAAATATACTTTTATTGATTTTAGAGAGAGGAAGGGAGAGGGTGAGAGAGACAGAACATTAACGATGAGAGAATCATTGATCGGCTGCCTCCTGCAGGCCACACACTGGGGATTGTGCCCGTAATCCAGGCATGTGCCCTTGACCAGGAATTCAGCTGTGACCTCCTGGTTCATCGGTTGATGCTCAACCATTGAGCCATGCCGGCCAAGCCTGGATGCTACTTTTTTACTCATCATGGAGAAGAGTTCCAGTGGAAGCCAGCAAGGCAGTAGGTGGGAGGTCTAAGTCACCTTTGGGTGGCTGGGGGAGTAGGGTGTGAAGGAGTCTGAAGCTAACCTTTATGGAGCTAATGACAGATACCAGAGACTTTACATATATGATCTTAATCCATCATTTATTCCCCCAAATAACTGGATAGTTTATTGCAATAATACCATCCTCATGTAGTGTTATTATTCTTTCCATTTCACAGATGAAGAAACTGAGGCTCAGAGAGATTTAGCAAGTTTCCCTTGTTACACAGCCTGTAAGTATCAGGGCTGAGATTCTATTCCAGGCATGTCCGACCCTGGACCCCGGTTCCGTCCACACAATGTGTAGTCCCTGGACTTTTGGCATCTCCCAGGTCCCACTCCTGGAGTCCGTGTAAGTGGTTGGTCCCTGGCCCCTGCAGTATTCTAGCCCAGAGAGGGGAACTTCCTGCAGGACATCCCACCCAGCAGAGGTCACATAGGGCCCAGCATCGAACTCTGAGCCCAGGCTATTAAGCTTTGTCACCAGAGGCTACAAAATATGTAAGCCTTAAAAAAGTGAAAATGCATATTGTGCTTTCCACTCATTGGTCTCACTAATGACTTATCGATTCAAAAATCTCCTTTACTTACTGAGTTATGCTCCAGGGGTCTACAGCACTGGGAGCAGAGACTCCGGTGTAAAATGTTGAGAGGTAGTTTTCTTTAATATACAATGGAACTTAAAATCTGAAAGCCAGAATTATTAAAAACAAAACAAAAGGAAACAAACTTACTTTGTTCAATATTATTAAAGAGGAAAGTTGCCTCTAACTGCCGGATGATGGTGTTTGCCAACCTTCATTCATTGAGCACCTACTATGTGCAGGCTTGTTGAGGGGATTAAGAAAGTGTTATGAAAGTGATGCTCAAGCATACGGAGTATCAAGCATAAGGGGGACAGACTGTACTTAGAAGTGAAACCTCAAGATCTAACAATGGAAGATAGAGGACTTTGTGGAGCAATATAGGAATGAGGAATTAAAAGTGAGTAAGACTTTCCAGTGGACAAGGAGGAAGGTCTTTCCATCAGAGGGACCTGCAAGGGGGAAGGCACAGCTTCTGAAAAAGCAGGCACACTGTGAGCTGAGGAGTTCCTGTCTTGTAAATGCAGAGTGTGAAGGGATTAGCAGTGGGAGAGGAGATGGAGGCAGTAGCAGGGCCAGATGACAGATGGCTTGCTACGCCATACATTGATGAAAGTAACCATTCCCTGGGGTCGGCAGGGTATCCGCCTGCAGACTCTGTGTTCTGAGACTGTGCAAGGCTGTTTCAGTATGAAGTGACCAGGATTCAACAACATGATCTAACTTCTGACAAGTGGGAATATGAGGTGTGAGGGTGAGATCAGATCTGGGTTCAAGTCTTAGCTCCATCGTTTTATATGTCAATTGATCTCTCTTAGCCTTGGGATCCTTAGCCAAATCAGCCAATACTATATAGTTCACAGAATGCTGAGAGGGTTGAAGGGGGAAATGCAGCCATGGGAGTGAAAGGACATTAAGAGAATGAAAAGATGAGCCACAGACTGAAAGAAAACATTTATAAAAGACATATCTGATCTAGGACTTGTATTCACAATATACAGAAATACTCTTAAAACTCAACAATAGGAAAACAAATAACTCAGTTAAAAATGAGCAAAAGATCTGAACACACACCTCACCCCAAAAACATGCAGCGAGAAGATGTTCAACATCATATTTCATTAGGGGATTGCAAATGAAACACTGAGCTACCTTTACACACCGACTAGAATGGCCCAGTCCAGATCACCGACAGCACCAAAGGCTGGGGAGGATGTGGAGCAACGGGCACGCCTATTCACTGTTGGTGGGAATGCGAAATGCTTACTGAGGAAGACAGTTTTCTCCCACACCAAACACACTCTTCCATGACCCAGCAATTGCTCTCTCTGGCATTTACACAAAAGAGCTGAAAGCTTATGGCTACACAAAACTTGCCCACGAATGTTTATAGCAGCTTGATTCACAATTGCCAAAAGCAGGATGTCCTTCACTAGGAAAATGGGTAAATGGTGGTATATCCATACAAGGGAACAGTATTCAATGATATCTAGAAAGGAGGCATCAAGCCATGAAAAGACATAGAGGAACCTTAAATGCATTTGGCCCAGTTAAAGACGCCAGTCTGAAAAGGCTTCACAGTGCGTAATTCTAACTCCATGGAATTCTGGGAAAGGCACAATGATGGAGACAGTAGAAAGACCAGGGGCTGCCAGGGACTTGGAGGGAGGGAGGAACAGGTGGAGGGCAGGGCGTTTTTAGGGCAGTGGAACCATTCTGCATGATACTGTAATGGGGGATGCACGTCATCATACACCAGAACATACCAAAGAACTGTACAATGCAAAGAGTGAACTCTACAAACTATGGATTTTCGTTAGTATCAATGGATCAATATTGGTTCATCTATTGTAACGAATGGATCACACCAAGTCAAGATGTTCTAACAGGGAAACTGGATATGGCGGGGAGGGAGGGAGGAGGCATACAGGGGCTCCCTCTGCATTCTGCTTAATCTTTCGGTAAATCTACAAGTGCTCTAAGAAGTGTTAGGACAGTGCTGGGTATACAGCAGGTGCTTAATAAATGGTGGTTGTTGACTGGATCTGAGGCAGGTTGTGTGCTGATGGCAGACACTTGGCAACTTAGTGCCCCCAACTGCCCTTGGTCCCACGTGTCTGTTCACCTTTGTGCAGAGGCGAAGAGCTGTGTGTACTCATCAAAGGGCAGAACCCGGCCGCAGGTGCGCGGAAAGGCACTGCAAGGAGGAGCAGTGTCCTCATGGTTTATTCATTCCTCCCGGGAGATGCTAATATTGTTCTGGGTCCCCTTCCTCGTCCAACTTTATGTAATTAGAAGGATAAAAAATTGTGTTTATCCCCACGCGCATGGAGAGAGATGGGGCAGCGGGTGGCGGGAAGGAGTTTACACAAGGTAATTTACAAGCAGCCCAGGACATTCATTATGCTCTATCTGCATTTTGCAAGCTTGAAAAGCAGCTAAATTGGCCCTCCTTGTTTGATATTCCAGACAAGGACTGAGAAGAGTCACAGAGAGAAGCAAGCTCCTCCAGGTGAGGGGAGGCGCGGGGCCTGGATCCACCTGGCTCCCAGTGAGGAGGGGGATGGCAGAAACTGGCTGCTGGGGAGGAGATAGCCACTGGAAGATAGTAGAGGGGAGACACAATTGTAAAGACTTGGAGATCCAAAGCCCTCCCCCACCCCACACATCCCAAACCCAAATTCAGAGGCAGAACATCATCCCTCGGGAATCGATCTGTTCCTGGTAGTCTCAGGACAGAGACCAGTGGTCTGTTGGCAAATGTTTAACAAACAGCCCTCTAAGGAGAAAAAGGCTGTTCTTGCAAGCTGGTGTAAACCAGCTCCAGGGACAGAGGAGAAAGCCTTACTTACTACACGCACATGCCTTGTCTGATCATGTGCTGCTCCCCACACACTGCTCTGGTAACCAGCCTTCTTCAGCTGCTCAAACACATGGTGTCTACAAACCTCAGGGCCTTTGCACAGGTAAAGGCACACCCCCAACCCCATAAGGCTGGCGATATCTCATTCCTCAGCTCAATGTCCCTTCCGCAGGAAGTCGTCTGTGACCTCTCCTCCCCAGACCCTTGGAGCTCCCTGCACTAGTACTTTCCTTCTCAGCTCTGAGCAGTTCTATTTCTGGGACTGATTAACCCATGGCTCTTCTCAGGCCCTACTTAAGGAAGGGCACCCTACTTACTACAGTGTGGGCCACAGAGCAGGTGCTCAGTAATTACCTGCCCAGTAAAGAATTTATATTTGTCTGAAAGGCTGAGAACAATAGAGGAACTGGCCCCTTGCTTCAGCCATTCTGTTGATTTTAGGGACCCCAGGCTCTTTCCTATACACAAGGCTGACAGAGTGTGCCTGGCCCTGTGCTCAAATTTGTCCTCTCCCCATAGCAAACCCCTCACATCACCTGCAGACGCAGCCTGTCCTGTCCTAAAATTGGCAGCTGATTCTTGCATCTAGTAGGAGAGAGGCGAGGGGTTGGGTAGGCTCTGGAGGCACACCCCAGGTCTGTCACACACTAACCGTATCACCCAGGGCAAGTTATGCACCTTCCCCAAGACTCAGTTTACCCAATTATAACATCCAAATCACACCTACCTTAGCAGAGGTATAAGAGGGGTTGTATAGAAACACCTGGGGTGTTGTAAGACATCAGCATACATGTATACATTCAGTTTTATTATTATTCTAGAACAGTGGTTTTCACAATATAGTCCCTTGACCAATAGCATCAACAATATCTGGAAACATGTTAGAAATGCAAATTCCTGAGTCGCAGCCCAGACCCGCTGAACGAGACACTCTGAGGTGAAGCCCAGCCATCTGTGTGTTAACTAGTCCTGCAGGAGATTCTGGTCCCACTCAGGGTTGAATGCTCAGACCAATGTCCAGTTATTTATTTAGCACAGAGGTGCTCTGGCCATTTACTTCCATTTGTCCTGGGGAAGACCAAAAGTTCTTCCTGGAACTGGGCCGTGAGACCAGAACCTACCTGTGCGAGGTGTGAGGTCCAAAAGTGTCTTTACCTGTGTGGAGTGAGATGTTCCAGGTTCTACTCTAGACGCCTATGGGTGCTATGCTGTTAGCTTCTCATTGCCACCCTGTTTTATGACTGAGAACCTCAGGCTCCTGGAAGTTTAACATCTCAGGAAAAGGTACAAGGGTGAAAGCTTTCTTGTAGAGTGCAAGTTCCCTACCCCTCCTGGAACCCCAAACCCCATTCCTCCACACTTCTTCCAGGCCAATTCACACGCCAACTCTGCCCCAGCCATTGTGTTCCCATGCACGCCCGAGCATCAGACTGTTTCCTCCTTCGGACAGTTCTATCTCTCAAAGCAAATCACAACTCCTCGCCCTTCCCCCCTCAGCAAAGGTAGCCCAAGGAGTCACTCTTCTCAAGTCACATCCACTCAAAGACACAGTCACTTTCGGGGGTGGGGCTGGGAGAGACTGTCCTTGGGTACCTGATGCTCTTTCTTCCTGTCTCCTGGGCACTAAGGAGGGTAAAGAAAAGGTGCAATTTGTCAGAGAAAAGAGATTTGGCTCATTACCCATGAACTGTGAAGCTGAAAAATCATTTTCCAGAAGAACTGGAAATGTTAATGCGTCCTCTTGCACGAGTGGATGGGAAGGGAGCAGGGGGTTCCGCTGACGCTGCCCGGGCTCCTCAATGAAGCGAAAGGTCTGCACATTCAGTCTTGATTGAATTACCATCATCAAGAGAGTTGGCGTGGGGAGGAGAGCGAAACAGGAACATTCGTGCACCTGCCTGGCCCAGCAATTCTGTGGTGGCTGAGGCTGGGCAGCTCCCCCTGCAGGGCCCTCCTGGGCAGCAGCTGTTAGAGGGACAAGGCCCATCTGATGAATTTCTCGTTTCTAACTAAGCAGGCCAAGTGCATACCCCACGAGGGAAACTTTCAAGAAAGAGGCTTCGTATTCAAATTCCTTCAGAAACAGAATCTGAGGCAAGGATCTGAGTGCACGGAATTGATTTGGGAGGCCATCCCAGGAAACACTGGGAAATAGGAAGTGAGAGGGAGAAAGGAAGGAATCCAATATGGGTGAGTCATCCAGCAGTGACCACTGTAGACACCTGGGCATGGTCCTTCCAGGACACTGGGAGAGAGTGCAGAATACCACCCTCTGGGAGAGGGAGCTGGGGACTTACACACTCACCCCAAGTCATCAGTTGGGGACTGATTCTGGGGACATAATATCCTGCAGTCTTGGCCGGCCCTGCAAGCAGGCGGAGAGGTGTCAGTGCAGGGCAAGCCCGCTGATGAACAGGGCATTGGAGGTCCAGGCCAGCGCCACCCTCAGAGACCACAAAATAACAATAACAAACCAACAAAAGGGTTCGGAGCACTGAACGAAGACTCTATCTCGTCACCCCAGCTGGATTCCCCAGAAACCAGCAGAGAAATCTGCTGGGAGGAAAGGCCCGTGGGTCTGTTTGGACCCCGAGTTCCTCCCTGGGACTGAGGACAGCTCTCTGAGGAGCTGGCCCCAGGCTACCATCTTTTCTGAGGCTGAGCCTTAGCACGTTCTTGCCCTCCACCAAAGCATGATATGCCTTGATGCAGAGGGACTCTGGGCAGGCAGCACGAGGCGTCCAGGCAGCCCGAGCCCAGAGCCCTGGTCATGGCTGCCTTGCAGACGCCCTGTGTGATCCTGCTGATCTCTGGACCATCGCTCCTTGCTTGTGAATTCAAAGGGCTGAGACTAAGTCTCATCTAGGACTACAGTCTGCACAGCAGATTCAATATTCATTAACCTTGGCATTGAGAGATGAGACTAGTGTCAGAGAGAGGAAGTGCCCTTGTGAAAGGTCATGAATGACGTAAAGGGCAGAACTGAGACCAGCTTCAGGTGTGCCTGACCCACGTCCAGTACTCAAGTCCAGCTGAGCCCAGGGGCTTGTGTTGACTTAGGAGAAAATGAGCCTAGAAAACGTACTGGTTCCTTAGTCCGGGAGGCTGACCTCTGTGGACAAGGTCGGAGGTTCCCCAACATGAACGGCATCCGTGTCACCTGGAGAGCTTTGAGAAACACAGCTGGCTGGGCCTCCACCAGGATCTGATTCAGGAGGTTTGGGTGGGGCCCAAGAACGGGCATTTCCAGGTGACGCTGTTGCTGCTGCTCTGGGGCCCACACTGTGGGAGGCACTGGACGCGGTCTGGTGATCCCTTGTCCTCTGGCTCCTGGTGGGGTTTAGCCAATGGAAAGCACAGGCAGCAGGTGGGACAAAGAGAAAGGTGTGCATCAAGGTGCTTCCTCCTTCTGCTTCCTTGGTGGGTCCGCACACACATGATTTAGTCATGCTTCTCTGGGCCCTGGCGGCCTCTCCTTGCCGAGTCCTCCAGCCTGCGCGTAGTATTAGCCCCAGAGTCTCCCGGCACCTAGCACGTACCTTTGTGAAAACTCACGTCATTAAATCTCCCCAAGCCCCCTTATTTGAGGGTCCCATCTGTTTCCTGGTGGGACCCTGACTGATTCCGAAAGGAAAGCCTCATTTTGTAAAATCTGCCCCCCCCCCAACAGATCACTTCCTCTCCTGGGTGTAATTTCCTCTTCTAGCACTGCCCCATGGGGAATGCTCTGGCGTTCTTGAAATTTCCTCTTGTTCACAGTCCCTGCCCAGAGCTACTTGAAAGCAAAGAGCCCTTTGTTCTGTTTTCCCCACTCATGTCCTTCTCTTTTACTTCCCTTTCACTCGCAGGCCCCAGAACCCCACGGTCTCTATGAGGAACTCTGCACAGAATCATGTGGAAGAAACGGCTTATTGGCCAAGGTTTCTCTTCCATTGTTTCATTTGCAGGCAGTGCTCTGCCCCCTTCTCTTTCCTGCTAATCTTTCTGTTCTCCATCCCCCCCCCCCCCCCCCCCCCCCCCCCCCCCCCCCCCCCCCCCCCCCCCCCCCCCCCCCCCCCCCCCCCCCCCCCCCCCCCCTCCCCGGCCTGGACCTTGTCCTCCACTCCAGCCCCTCTGGGTTCCTTAAGATGCTAATCACACCTGGTTTTCCTCTTGCGCCAGGAATATTTCTAATTATCAAGCCCAGACAGACTTCGCCTTCGGGAGGGACACCTCCAAGGGCTGGAAGACCTTCTGTTCCTCAGGCTGTTTCTCTTTACCATTCTCATCGCAACTCCAGGACGTCTCTTGTCTTCCTAGGTTCCCTGTAGGTCTTGCACAGCTTTAGAACCCACTGGCTACCTTGGCACTGTCCCTGCTTCAGCCCTGATTGGTTGCCGAATCATGGACCCTTACCTAGAAAGGAGACTCAGGTTTATTTAAGCCCAGCCAGGTGGTGTCATGAGGTGTATGAATTCCCTCTGCCTCCATCTGGGTTTCCCCAGAAGTAGATGTAAGATGAGGATTGCAGTGTGAAGAGTTGACATAGGAGGAGAAGGGTCACCTGGGGGCAGGGGCCAGGGAGACAGCCAAAAGAAGGCCACCCTGGGAGAGTGCATTTTCAAGGCCATTCCTACCATGGGCAACTGCAGCCACCTCCCTGGGGATTCAGGAAAAGGTGTGAAATACACACCCAGGTGAGGAGCTGGGCTATTTCCTGGTCCAGGGGGAACCCGCCTTATGCCTGGACAGAGCATCCTGCCCAGCTTTGGAGAACGTCCTCAGGCAAAGAGATGCAGATGGGCAGGATGAGGGCAAGCAAAGGAGGTGCCTTGGACACTTAAGGGAGGCACTTGCTCTCAGGGTTGGGCAGGTGTAGGGTCAATGACTGAGAGGGAGGAATTTCCTTGAATGTTGCAGACTGGGTGTCTTGCCCACCTTACCCTCACCCTGGTCCTGGATGCTGAAACTGCCAGCTGGCGTCACTGTACAGGGAAGTGGTGAGGCCATGGGGTGTGGGTGGGACTCAGCACCTTCTGCACACCAGTGGCAGAGGTCTAACCCCTTCGTTGTTCTCCCTGCTGCCTGGGATCCAGCCTCTGTTCTGTTCATTTAGGTTCAGTGCCCTCTTCCTCACTAAGAGACATTACTTGGATGTCACTCCAAGTATCTTGATCCCGCCTTCCTCCATCCATCCTTTTGGGTGTTCTCTATTTTATTTGGGAAGCCAGAGGGAGAGTCCCATGGTTCAAGGCCTGTGGGGTCCTTGAGGAGAATCTGTGTTTCTCAACATTCATTCCTATTTACTGAGCACCAACTATATGGCAGTTTTGGGGACACAGTCATGGTCCTGCTGTCACCGAGCATCTACTTTTGTGAGGGAGTCAGGCAGTCAACTGAGAGTCATGCAAGTGTCTCCATCACCACAGTGATGAGGAGAGTTAAGGAAAAGTGCTCTAGGAGTGAATAAAGAGGTTGTGCGCATAGTCAAAAGGACTGAAGAATTCCCTGAGGAAGTGGCAACTGAGCTAAGATCTAAGGAAAAAGTAGAATTAGGAGAAAATGAGAGGCGGAAAAGGCACCTTGATAGATCTGTGCAAGGCCCTGTGGCATAGATGATCCTGGAAAGCTCCAGGGGCTGAAGGAAGGCCAGTGTAGCTGTAGAGGAGACCATTATGAAGAGGACAAAGTGGGAAATGAGACCTGACAGGTGGCTAAGAGATGCTGGACAAGGAATGTTCATGAGCAAAGGGCAAAGTTTTCAATAGGAAGATGACACAATCCAATTCAGGCCTCACTGGCTTCTGTCAGAGATTAGATAGGTAGAAAGTTGGGACAAAGATGGATATGGAGCAAACAGGAAGGAGGCCGGGCAGAGACCAGGTGAGAGCTGGTGATGGCGTGGGAAAAGGTGCTGAGAGGAGGGTGAGCAGTAGGTTCTGGAGAGATACATAGCGTTGCATGGCCCCTCATACTTGGCCCTCACCAGCTTTGGCCCTGATACCTGACCCAGCCTGGGTATCCCTGTCTCTCAGGAAGGCAGGTTCTCTTGTCTATGCACTAGTCATCTATTTTTTCTTATCTGCACAACACCTCTGGGAGGAAAACATCCTTGCACCCATTTTACAGACAGAAGATTAAAGCTTAGAGTGATCACATAATGTCTCACAGCCTATAATTTAGTGACCATGTCTGGACTCACAACAGGAGGAACAGACATGTGACCAGGTATTTTAGGGCTCAGTCCTTGAGCAGAGGGTAGTTGGCGTGAGCAGCCATGTGTGCCCCAAATGGGAGCCCCCTGGGAGCAGAGGTCCAGGGTCCCACAGGGCCTGGCTCATAGGATGCCCACACATCATAGGTCTCAGCACACATTTCCTGATTGTTTGAATATCTCTTTCCAATGCTTCGCTTGCAAGAAATCTTGCTGCCTGCATTACTATCATCCAACAGAAAAATTACAAATGTTTTTGATTAGTTCTGCCATTCATAGCCCATTCCTAAATCAGTACAGGAAACAGCTAAGCTGAAACTTCTGCTTCCTTCTTCCTCAACAAGCTGCCTGTATCTTACAATTTTCTCCCTCCAAACTTTTTCTTAGGCAATGTCTAGACAGTTAACAAAACACTGAGCTGTGCTAGAAATAATCTGTTCTTCAAGATCTTTTTTTCTTTTTGGATGAGCTGGATTACTCTGAGAGCTGGTACCAAGGAATGCTATGCACCTTGGTGAGATGCCAAAGGTCCAGGTTGGCTACACTGTGGCAGCCAAAGGCTGCTGTAGATTTCTGTTCTAATGAGAATATGTACTCAGCATTTTGCACGAGGTAACTTTGTCCTCTCTGTACCTGTTGCTTGGAAGGCTGCACACACCAATGTTTGACAGTGACCATACTTGTGTGTGACCTGATATCTAGTTATATGGCAGCCTGTCTCTCTCCCTCTTCTCTAGGGACTCCACCATGTATGTCACACATAAGTATTATTACTGACTTTGTCCAGGCCTCACCATCCCTTGCTGGGACTAGTGCAGTAGCCTCTTGACTGGTCCCTCTGTTTCCTGCCTCTTCCAATCTAATCTACCCTCCCAATCATCTACCCGTTAAATCAAAATGGATATCTGATCATGCCTCCCTCCCCAACTGGCTTATTCCATGAGCCACATGGGTAGTCTGTGAATTCTGGTTAAAATGTGGTGGGATGATACATCCAACACACTGCTTATCCATCCACACTGCTTATCCATCCACACTGCTTATCCATCTACACTGCTTATCCATTCACACTGCTTATCCATTATTCTGAAAAAGTGAACTCCACATTATGAGGAGGATGATGTTAGGCACTAAGGCCAAGGGTGCTATGTACCTTCCTTCAAACGACCCTATCTCTGTTATTACCGTCATTTTAAAGGTGAGGAAGTGAAGCTCGGAGAGGCCAGGAAACCTGCTCCGGGTCCCAGAGCCAGGACAGAAGCCAGGTAGTTTGACTGCAGAGGCTCCAAACACTTTGCACCACATCCGTCCGGGCTGCCTGGAGCTCATCGTCAAGCAAAGCAATGTCCTTCCATGCTTCCCCGAGCTCCACACAAAACATGTTTGCCCCCCTGGAGGCTCAGCGCCAACAAATGCCTGTGCCAATGCAGCCCTGAGCAGCAGGCACTCACTTTAAAGCCTCTGTCTCACTGGCAGTGGGGTCTGGCAGAAGTCATGATGCCCTAAGCTCAGAGCTTCTGGCTCCTTCCGGGCATCAATCCTTGCTTGGGAGTCTGCCTTCTTAGAGGAGCACTATTCTCTTGCCTGGATGTCCTCAGTCCCTCCCTCACAGGCTGGATCTTGCTTGTATCCCAAGTGACTTGTAAGGTGGTACTCTGCACTAGAAAACTGCTGGGAACAGGAAGGATTCCTTCGCCTGGGCTTCCTTCCCAACCTGAGCAATTCTTGAGTAGTGGGCGATGCCAGGCCAGATGCAGCTTCCAGAGGCTTCCCGGATCTACTCGGACTGGACCCAGCTTCCCACCTGCCTCCTGGGCCTGAGGTCAGCCATGCTCTGTCACCCAGGCTGAAATGCAACTCCCAACTTGGCATGCTGACCCAGAGCTGGAAACATCAAGGATTACTTGACAACAAATTCTAGGTAAATAATAGTAATGGCTTGGTTTCCTCTGTGTCCCCAAAGCCTAGGGCCTCCCAGAAGGGCACTCACAGGATATGATGTTTCCATATCGATTCTTATTGCGATTTTCATCCTCCTTGGCTGTGTCCCATGAAGCTGTCTGCCCCTCTGGTAAGGCCTACGAAGAAAAGATGGAGTGGTTAGGATGGCGAGATAGAAGCACTATGCCGGTGAAGATGAACCTGTGGGGAAACAGCACCCGCTGTGATGGGTCACTCAGGATAAAGGGCTGAGTGGTGGTGGATGGGGCCTGGGAAGAACATAGACTGGGCCGCTCCATGACCTTATTTCCTCCTTCACTGGCTCAAATTTCCTCCTTCATGGCACCAGTGTGTGTGCCATGAGCCCAAATATGGTCCAGTAGGGAAGTCATTCATTCATTCATTCATTCATTCATTTGACAGATATTTATTGTGTTCCTAATATGTGTTTGGCACTATTCTATGTACTTGGGACACGGAGAAATAAACTAAGTGCCCCTTGAGCATCCAGTCCAGTGGAAGGTATAGCAAATGAACCAGAAAACATATAACTTTAGATGGTGGAAAATGTTATGAATAAAATGAAGCTTGAAGAAGGGATAGTGATAGAGGACAAGGATTATTTCAGATTATACCATCTGGGAGGGCTTCTCTGAGAAGGTAATAGCTAAGCTATGATGTGAAAAGTCACTCATACTAAGAAATGTAGAAAGCACTTTCCAGGCAGAGGGAACAGAAGATGCAAAGATGATAACGAAGGACCACAATAAAGGATGAGGCAGGGGGAGCAGTGACAGCAGCACCAAAGAGGCTGGGAGAGTGAGGATTAGAGGGGCACTGAGGTCACTGGTAACCAGCTGGGTGTTACTCTAAAGTGTAATGGGAAACCATCGGAGGGTTTTGAGCAGGCGAGTTACCAGATATGATTTATGTTTTATAAAGTACATTCTGGCTCACATATGAAATATAGGCTCAGGGAGATTAATTAAGCAGTTGTTGCAATAGTCCAGGTAAGAGATAATGGTACCTTGGGCCCCTGTACCAAGATGGTGGCAGTGGATGCAGTGAGAACTGAATATTTTAAGTTGAAGTTTGTAGGTTTTGGTTCAGGAGCAGATTCACTGCTTTTGAAAGAAACAAGAATCTGAATATGAGACTCTATTTCGGAGGCAATCTCAAGAAGCATGGGTGTAAGAGTCGGGGAAGTGAGACAATCAAGAGAAGAAAGTCAATATTGGGTACATAAATGGACAGGTTACCGCTGTGCACCTGGGGCTTAATGCCACGAGCCAATTTCATTTGCCTACCAGTGTGAGAAGGGAGTTGGGGTGTTTATCTACCAATTTCCATCTATCATTGTTGAGGACAACTCTTAAGAACCCCCTTAACGCTCTGCCTTGCTCCATCGGCAGGGTGTGCACATTCTTTTGTGCTGAGGAAGTCGTCAGGCAAAAAGTCACAGGTGCTTCCAGGAGGCAGGCATTGGGAACACTATGTGGAGGGGATATGGGCAGGTCACCAACATATCCACTGTGGACGTGGACTGTGAAGGAGAGAGGGATTAAGGCTGAGGCCCAGACTGTTGGTTGGAGAACTGAGTGGAGAGCCACGACAGTCACTGAGACGGAGAAGAAACAGCTAGGGAGAAACATGATTGGAAGGCAAGGAATAAGTGTGTTTTGGGTAAATAAAGAACTTAGAACAGTGCCTAGTGCTTGCTGAATACTATGTGTTTCTCAACATGTTCAAAACAATAAGAACAACAGTAGCAGCGGTGGGCACATTTGAGATGACTATTCAACATCCAAGCGAAGATGTTGAGCAGGAAGTTGGACAAAGAGGTTCAGAGTCAGAGTTTGAGGGAGGAAAGAGATGGTAGTCGTCAGTTTATGAGGAGAAAGACAAGTAAACAAGCATATGGAATGACTTAACAGAGTTATGAGCCAAGTGTTATGGAAACACAGGGAGGGTATAGTTAGTTATCTCAAAGAGAAGGAAGCTGGGCATTTAAGGGAGTGGGGACAGCTTTAGCAAAGCTACAGAAGCATGAAGGTTGGGCAACACTTGGACTAGTGTCCCCCCCCCCCCCCCCCCCGCTGCTTGTGGCCCTTGCACTGCTTCTGGGATGGAATTTGCAATATCTTCAGTCTACACAGGAACTTGTTAGCAATGCAGGGCAAAGGAGCACCCATGTACCTCAGTACACCAGCCTTGACTCTGCCCATCCATTCCTTACTAGGTCTATCCCAAGCAAGGAGGAATCTGTATCCTGCTTGGTCAGAAATTCAGCCATTCAGCGGGCCACATTTGACAGATAAACTGACTATAAAATGCCCAGCCCATGCATAATGCTCCCTTTCTTGCTTCTAGTCTCCCATGTGTTAAGCCAGCTTGACTGGGTCATTTTTAGAGCAGAGGTTGGTAATTTTTTTCTATAAGGGGTCAGACAGTACACAATTTGGGTTCTGTTGTAATTACTCCTACTCAACGCCACTATGGTAGAGTGAAAGCACTTGCAGACCAAATGCAAACAAATGGGCATGGTTTCATTCCAATAAAACTATACTCACAAAAACAGGTGCTGGTTTTAGCCTATGGCTGTCATTTGCTGTCTTGTGTTCTAGAAGGATGGCCATGATCCTCAACCATGCAGCAGTTGGGTAGGTAGAATTGATGCCCATTCCAGATGGAACAGAGATGAGGTGGGAGGCCCCTGCCTGGGCTTCCTGAGCTAAGTTATGTTCTCCAATTTAGCTTCCCCAGGGTTTTAGGTTGGGGTAATAGAGTGCCTTCCCAGCTATCAGGGGATCACAGTTTTGTTGTGTGTCTGAAACCTCTAGACAGACATCCTGGCTCTGGGCACCAATCTCTGCCTTAAATCTGAGTGTGAGAAAAGTGCTGTGGAGATTGTAACATGCTTATTTTACTGATGAAGGGCTTGTCTCCCCTGCCTTCTTCCTCTCCCTCATCCTCTTTTTACTCCTCACTAAAGGTGACCACCACCCCGCACCCCTCTTGCCATCAGCACAGGCCATCTCTAGGCTGCTAATGGCTCTTGCTTTTGCATGGAACTCTTAGAACTCAGATTCCAGGCCTTGGTCTCATCCTCTCACTGTAGCCCGGTGGCAACAGCTGTTTCGGGCAACTTGCCAAGTCAACTTAATATTCCTGGTTCTCTGCAAGAGTGTGACAGGCTGGTCTCAGTGGCAGCACTGAACTTTTCAATGTTTAAGCTTATATTCTGGTGGTGATTTCCTATCTGAAACCTTCTGATAAAAGCCAACTGTACATCCAATGATACCCACCCAAGTGGCATGAAGACAAGAAGGGGATGACACTCTGAATGTTTTCATACTAATTTTCTGGGGAAAATATCTATTGGGTACCTACTATGTGTCAGGGTTCAGATTACAGTTCACATAAGGTTTTGTTATGGCTACACAGTAACATAATCTGGGGGAGCTTTTAAAACTCCCGAAGTCATGGCCCTAGCCCAGACCAATGAAATCACACTCTGGGGATGAGACGAGGGCATTGGTTATGTTTACAGCTCCCTGGGTGAGTCTAATGTGCAGCCATGATTCTTGCAAAAAGTGAATTTACCTGGAGAAATACTTTCCCATGGGTCTCCTCACTGGTTTCTCTTGCTTTGGATCTGTCCCCTCCAATCCACTCTCCACTGTAATCAGAGAGATCTTTCTAAAATGTGAACAGGACCCAGTTACTCCCCATGCCGTGGTCTTCAGGATAAGTTCCAAAAGCTTTAATATAAGGTCCGTAATGATGTCACCCTGCATTGCCTCTGCAGCCTCAGTTCTTGCCCTTATATCACTATTCCAATGATAAGGAACTAAATGCAACATTGTCTACATGTTTCAAACTTCTGAGACTGACTTTACACATGCTGTTCCCTCTGCCTGAAATCCTCTTCCACCTGAGTTTACCTGGTAAACTTCTACATAGTCTTCAAAACCCAGTTCAAGCATCTCCTTTGTGAAACCTTCCCCGTTCACCCTCCCACCACCCCAATGCATCCCCAACAACTTAGTCACTTTTTCTATTATTAGAGGGACTCTTCTACATCTCATCATTTGAATGTATTGTCTACCAACGTGGCGATGGATTACTCCAGGGAAAGAATAGCATCTGTAACTCCAGAACCCAAGACTGGCTCTGTACCCCATATGTGCTTGAATCACCCCTTTCGAATACATTAATGAATGGGTAGATGGATGGAACAATGAGTGGGTAAGGTGGCTTCTGTGCATGCAGAAGGCAAAGATCCTGGAATCTCAGAGGGGCAAGTGACTGAAATCATGTAGTTGTGTTCCTATCCACAATTGCCTTCTAGGCAGCTGATGAGCTGATCTATAGCATCTGCTACTTGGATATCCTTAGCAACGGGCAGCTCACTACCCAATAAAGCTTCCTGTCTCACTTTTGGATGGACCCACTGGACAGTGTTTTGTTTATTCTGACCTTTGCCCTGCTCCCTGGGCACCCCTCTCCCCCCCCCCCCCCCCCCCCAGATAAGCATATACCCTCTGTACCGCGACACTGCAGGGGTTTGATAAATGTCCCTGTCCACTCCTGGAGCCCTTGAATGACACACAGTTGGATGTCTTCTCAGCATCTGACCATGCTTTTCAGGATGCACCCAGCATGCAGATCTCTTTTGAAAAATCTCAATCTAAACAAAACACCTGTGATAAAGGGCGCTTCTCTGTGGGAAACCATGCAAGACCCTGCCACAGCCCTGGGGGCCTCTGCCTCCCCCTGGCAGGGCTGAAGGACAATTTGGATCTTGGGGGCCATGAGGATGGTGACAAAGGCAGAAGAGGCAAGGCCGAAGGGAGCCGTCCACCCAGGAGTGAGCTGTAAGGACCCCCTAATTGGCATACTTTGATCACACATCCATTTCCCTTTTTAGGGAGCTGCAATCTAATAGGGGATAATCTCTTGAAAGGAAAAATAATACGAGGGCTAAAAGTATGAGAGAGAGACTCATCTCCATCTTCAAAGCAAGCCAACGAGGGCATTATTTTTACATCAGCAGCTGGTTACAGTAGATTGACCAGGGAATTGTGGCAGTCATTAGGAGCTAATCACATTCTTTTGAAACCAAAATTGCCATCTCATTATCTCCATCCATTATCAGTCTCTGCTTTCCTTTCCCCCATTCT